>PYAF01004266.1:723161-736735 GCA_007407185.1 Glycine tomentella | reverse complement strand
TGTTGTGAATTCTGTTTTGTGTGGTTATTCTTGAAGCATTACAAATCTTGGATTGATCTTGGATAAAGTTCTTCAATTGGTTTTGTGATAAAGATCCAAAGGGCAATTAAACTCTGATTTGAAACTTGTTTTCCATCAAAGAAATTTTAAATTACCAAGGTTAACCAATTCACCCCCCTCTTGGTTAATTGTGAGTGTTTACATTTGACTGAGATTGGTTTCATACATGTGGCTCGCATGAAGTTTATGCAGGTATCGATTAACGAATGTTGTTAACTTAATCTGTTGAAATTGTAATTTTGAAATTGATGATTTCAAACATAATGTATTTGAAACGCATAAATCGATAAGTTACCTCGATTTTGCAGATTGATCCTGGTCTTATCAGTGCTCTAGTTGAGCGTTGGTGGCCAGAGACACACACATTCCATATGCCCCAGGGTGAGATGACGATTACCTTACAAGATGTTACAAGTATTCTAGGATTGCCTACTGATGGGCAAGCCGTTACTGGACGGACCTACACAGATTGGTCCGAACTGTGTAACGAGGTTTTTGGTAACGACCCTGATTCGGACGCCGAGTTATGCACCGGCGGTTTGAGGTTATCATATTTCAACAGAGTGTATCCTGCATGGCAATTTGTTGCCGGGAACCCTCAGAATGTGATATACTTCACGAAGGCTCACATTGCTCAAATGTTAGGAGCCTGGATCCTATGCGATAGATCAGGGGGGAGCGTGGTAGGATGTCAGTACATCGCCTTATTTGCTGGTGACTTTGCCGACATTGGTTCATATAGTTGGGGGTCTGCGGTTCTCGTAAGCTTGTTTAGACAGTTGTGTAAATGCATAGACCCCAATAGAAAAGACATCAGTGGGTGTACTGTTTTGCTTCAGATTTGGGCATGGCTTAGATTTCCACCGATTGGTCCCCCATTGCCTGCTGCGTCCGAGCCAGACTGCCATTTCAGACACAGGTATGTTTATTGTGTATTACAGAATGGTTGTGTATTTATGCGTGCTACAATTAACGATTGAATGTTTAATCTGTGTATTAGATTTAATGTCTTGCGTCGCTTCAGCCCGAACTCATTGACATTTTATCGGGACAGGCCAGACAACCTAACTAGAGATGAGGTATGTCTTTTTAAATAAATAATGTACAGTTTTAAATGGATGTGAATATGCAACTGACTTGTACATATGATTTAATTATGTAGGTGGTTTGGCAACCTTACGGTGATTACGATTTTATGGGTGCATCTACTGAGACACAACGTCTGTGGATGGCTAGGACACCTATAATTTGTTTTCACATTGCTGAGTATTCACAGCCTGATCGATGCATGAGGCAATTCGGACGGGATCAACCAATTCCTCACAGGGCTGGAAAACTTAAGGGGGTTCATGATTATACCCTTCGGGGTAAAGCCCAAGAAAATTGGGCTCGTAAGCTAAGAAAATTCAAACAGAGATGGGATAAGAGAGGTGAACACGTTGACGTGCCTCCTGTAATTCTTGGTCAGATGTCACCGAACCATGAGTACATGGTGTGGTATAGACTTTCCGGGAAGCGATACGTGACAAAGCGGGGGGCCAGATTAGGACGCTCTGTAAGTTACTCAATCACAATATTTATTATTTCATTATTACATATAGTTGTTTATGTAACTATGTTGTGGCATATATGTTGATGGTCTGGAGATTTTGTATTTTGTGGCGACGCCTGACCAATTTGGAAACTACGGTTTGGACTATGTGCACGACGAAATAGGTCGTCTGATTGATGTTTTCAGAGAGTCAACTCGGGTGTCTGAGGCAGGTCCAGAGGCACCGCCGTCCCAACTTCCGGATGAGCCCCAGTTATCGCTCGACATTGGGCGTCGTCGAAAGAGGGTCGAGAGTTAGGACGTCGTCGACATCCTATTACACCTGTTCCCGAGCCTATTCATGCACTCATGCCATGCACGAGTGGATGGATCAGGCCACCCAACATTGGTTATGAGTACGGTGTTCATCAGACATATTACGACCCTACCCAGGCAGAGGCTGATACATTTTATCGGTTGGAGCCCCCACCGATGGCCACAGAAAGCCAGCCTACGTACCAAGTGAGTCCAGTGTCGATGGCATTTGGGGATCAGGCAGGGACGAGTGCAGCATTCGGGGATCAGGTAGGGATGAGTGCTTCGGGGTCTCATGACTGGGGTGCTGCAGATGTGGATGACTTGTATGGTCAAATGAATTTTGAAGCAAACCATACATATTATCCTCCAGATATGCCGGTCGAGGACACTCCACCTCCATATTATGTTGCTGATGAGTATTCACGTGGACTACAGAGATGCAGATTGCCAGATTGTCAGATGCGTCATTATCCATGGCCTCCTCCTTCGTAGACTTGATATTTTGTTATTTAATTTAGTTTCCATTTTTTGTATTTGGCTATGTAATTTTTAAACATGTTATGAAATATGTCATTTGCACCGTTTACCTTATTTAACATTAGCTCATATACTTACACTATTAAAAAAACAAAATTGAAAGTAAACAATAACACAAGATAGATTCATGAAATGAGAAAAACTTGGAGGTTCTTGTGAAATGAGATCTTTAAACAAGAAGGTAAGACAAGATCGAGAAACTCAAACGAAGGTTTTGTTTGGCAAACCTGTATGTGCTCAATTCAAGAATGAAATTACTAATGATCATCTTTTTAGGGTTAATGGATTCGAGTTTAGGTTTAGGGTTAAGGTTGTCATTAGGGTTTTTCCATGGACCTATCTATTTCTGCAATTGATGATAGCAAGTTGATATACTCCCATGGAAAAGTGTTCAATAACATTCAATAATTGAAAAGTGTTCTTTGCTGCATCTCTCATGGACTCGTGCTCATGAAGATCCAAAGTCTCTACATCAGTGAGAAGTCGTTGCTGTGTAAATAAGCTGGGTTGGGTTTGTCGATTATCTTTGCTGATAGCAAGCTGGTTACATTCAACAGGACCATCAGGAATACTTGTCTATTTAGGAACAATTATTGGATTATAGGATGGGATAACGCCTGTGATGATGACAGATAGAATCAACGTTAATAATACTAAATGAAAGTGGACACAAACACATAAAACTATTCAAATCATACTCACAACAGAGAACTATTGAAATCATACACAATTATCAGTAATAGTTATCTATTTAATTTTTTGCCACTAATATTGTAAGGCAATAAACCTAGGTCTTAACCTATATAACTAACTAATCAAAACTTAGGTCAGAAAACCTAGGTCACCATGGACAAGTTTCTTAAGCCCTAACCAACGTCAACAGTAAATCATTAACCACAAATGTTGATTCAAGTGAAGCCAAGCATAAATGAACAAAAGATCAAGCTTCAAGGTTTTGGACTTTCAAACAACCTCAAAGGAAAGCTTGAAGAATCAATTTGATCAATTGTAAAAGGAAGTATATGATCTGATAATCCAATTGTGCACATCATGCATTAATCATTCATTTAGGATCATTAGATTAATTGATTAAGTAAAAGAAATTCATTAGAAAGGCACCGAGGAAGCAAAGTTTTTGGAAAAATATAGTTGCATATTTAATAATCGATTACAAGAATAGTGTCATCGATTATTTTGTTCTTCGTGCCCTTTAGAAAACAAATCATGATCATTGTAATCGATTACATATCAGTTTAATCGATTACTAAGGCTTTTTATGCAAGATACAACTCTCTGTCTTAATCGATTACATAAAATTGGTAATCGATTACAAGCCTATACATGCAGACTTAGAAAAATCACATCGCTCTGTGTTAATCGATTACACATCGTGATAATCGATTATAAAGGATCACATGCATAATAGAAGAATCACAACTCACTATCTTAATTGATTACATATTGTATTAATCGATTACAAAGCTCATTTAAAAAAACATGTTTGATTGGTTTAATCGATTACTTCACGGAATAATCGATTATATTGTTCATAGCCTAAACCCAGAAACTATTAGGAGCATTTTAATCGATTACAGTCTTGATTTAATCGATTACAAATGATAAATAATCAATGACATGAGCGTGTTTAATCGATTATTTTCAGTTAAAAATCTGTTATAAATAGAACCCAATTCTCTGAAGTTTGTAACTTTTGATAATACATATTCTGGGCTTTCACAAATATTCTGAGCTTTCATTAGTGAGTTTCTCTGAGTTCTAAACACACTTAGCTTCACAAAATTCATATGGGTTTTTGATTCAAGAAGGTGAAGCCTTATTCATTCAAAGCATAAGGAAAGGACTGCATATGTGATTGTAATCTGTCTTTCAACCTGATAATCATTCATTGTGCATTCATTCTTGGATTATTAGGTGATAGCTTTCCTTACTCTTTGAAGGTGTAATCTATTCTTTGAATTTTTGTAAGGATTAGTCTATTATAATTGGTTTTCTTGCAAGAGGAGACAGTGTTTCTCTAAAAGATAGCTGAGTAGTGTTCTCAGTGTGGGTTTTGGTCTCTAAGGGTCTAATAGGGTTTTAGACTTCTGAACTTTATCTAGGGTTGATAAAGAGAGGCTTATAATTTGCTTGTATGAATAATTTTTTTACAATAGTGGAACTCTACTCTAGTGTTGAGTAGAAGAATTGGATGTAGCCTCATAGGGTTTGAGGTGAACCAGTATAAAAATATGTGACTAATCTTTCTTCTCACCTATTCATCTCTTAATTGCTTTGTTTGTGAATCAATTTCATTGCACAGAAGATTATCCTCTGTTTCTATTGTTCTTGAAAAGGGAAGTTGATTGAATATTGATTCTTGGTTTTCAGAACAATTTTTTAAGTGATAAAGATCCTTGGTAAACTCTGATTTTAAAATTTTTAAAGGGGAAGATTCAACCAATTCACCCCCCTCTTGGTTGTTTTGAGGTATTCTATTCATTTTCAACAAACCCTAACACCGTGTACACATGTCTTCCGACAACCCTATACCTATACCCTAAATCCATACCATTTAACACAAACCCTAACCATTTAAACCAACATACACGTAACTCATAAATCCACACACCATAAACACTTAATAATTAACCTCAATGTGACTGATATGTAGAATGACAGTGACAACACCAATGACATTGACAACACTTAATAATTCACTGGCCTGTCAGCCGACATTGACAAGACTATGGCACGACTAGAGTTTAGTCACGCCCCATCCAGGCGCAACTGGTCACGCCCCACATAGGCGGGGCTTAACACTATTATATATACACCACATACGAGTTTGCAATGGCCTTCCTAGGTGAAACATGCTCTCAAAACATTGGTAATTCCAAATTAGCATTATTTTTCCGAATGGATCCATCTTACACAACGAAACTGGTGTTTCTTTTGTATGTGATGCTCTCATACCAATGCGAGTTCCCGATGAATGTTCCTTCCAGTCACTGAAGAGTAGAATGCACAACACCCTTCTGCTCACAAATGAGCATTCTGTGGATGAAATTTACTATCGACAACCGTCCATCAACACAGATAACGAAATTGTTTTTCATTCACTGCAAATAAAAAATGATAATGATGTTTGCACTATGTTGGTGTGCCATGAAAAACTGTCGTTTGTTGGTCCTATAGAATTATTATGTATCATTAGCAGAACACCTGATGGTGTCCTCAACCTACTTCGGTCCACCATCATTCCTACTCATGATGCGCTGTTGTATTACAACGGCAAGTGGAACATACCACGATGAGGCAATTTTCTGGGTTACTCCTTTACTGGAACAAATCCAGTAACATTTGAAATTCCTTCCGGATGCAATATAGAAACACTGAAGGATATAATCAAGCAAGTTGCTCTGCCAGGAGTTCCCCCTTATGGAATTCATGAATCACAGGTTGTCAGACATTTGTTCTTTTGACAACCAGGTCACACAGAGTATTCAGAAAACTTGGTCTAATATGGAATAAAACAACTGAAAAACGATGAAGATCTACTTAAGGTGTTAGCATAATCTAATTACTGGAAGCGTTTCTGTCCAATAGAAATTTTAGCTACTTTTACCAAACCGGCAATCGAAGTATTGGAAGATGACATGTCCGCTGCACAAGATCTTCCAAATTATGATTAGTTTTGTGATTTTGTTGTTCTTAGTACGCTCCGCTGTGTTGCTTTGTAATGTTCAGCTTATTGTGTTTGTGTCTGTAATTTCGCTGTTTGTACCTTGTGTTGTTTTATCATCTTTCCATGGTTATCTTTGACTATGTAAGTGTATATGAAAATTCACATGAGTGTTGCAATGGAAGTTTAATTTATTTTCAAATGTTCATTACGAAATATAACAACATAAACAAAATGTTCAGAACAACATTAACAAATCATGAGGTAGATGGACGACTAGGACAATTTCGACGGTTATGACCGGGTAATCTGCATATCCCACACCTAACGCGACTTTGGCTAGCTTTGACTTCATCCATCTCATTGCGTATTCTAGTTGACTTTGGACGACCCTTTGCACGCAACATAGACCTGTCAGGTATGACCACTGGAGCATCACTAGGTGGAATTGCTTGCTCATTACCAATTGGCTGCCATGGATATGAGTAAGCTTGTACCAGGTTTGTTATAAGGAATACGTCATCCACATATTGTGCCGGTGACTGACGAACATGTAAAGCGGCTGCTGCAGCATGACTGCAAGGATACTTGAATGCCTTAAATTTCCCACACTGACAGAACCACTCAAGGAGGTTAACCGAGTACGATCTGTCATAGCCATCGTCAACCTCAAATACAAATCGTTCAACATTATATGCACGAACATAATGACCAGTGGCGCTGGTCTCATTGGCCTTCAACATAGCAACCACGTTTTTGCAATGAGCATAAGGACCTTGCAATTCATTAAGCACCGATCGGCCTCTGGAAACAAAATATTCCTCCAGTCTGCTGTATGTGTGCTTAACCAACGCGGTTATTGGCATGTTCCTTGCACCTTTCAAAATCTTGTTCACTGACTCGACCAAATTTGTTGTCATATGTCCATACCTTCGTCCCTCAACATCATACGCATGTGTTCCACTTTTCCTTCGGGATGTTGTCAATCCAGTTTGCAACCTCAGGACTCACATCACGAAACCTTTCAAAGGCTATGTCAAAATCAACAATAGAAGGCGTATAACCTGCACAGAAATCAAATAACATTAACCAATTTGTTCTACATCAAAATTGAATAGATGAGTTTTTAACCATACCTAAATTCATAACTGCTCTCTTCAAATTCTCATTTCTGAACTTTTGATTAAAATTGCTTGCAATATGACGGAGGCAAAAGATGTGATAAGCATGAGGTGGTTGCCACCCGGGGTACCTCTCAACTACAAACAATATGCTTCGATGCCGATCAGAAATAAGACAAATATTTGTCTTCTGTGTAACATGGGCGCGAATGTTATCCAGAAAGAATTCCCAACCTTGCAACGTCTCACCTTCAACAATGGCAAATGCAAGTGGCAAACACTCATTGTTTCCATCCTGAGCTGTGGCAATCAACAATTTGCCCTTGTACTTGCCATATAGATGAGTACCATCAATTTGAATAACCGGCTTACAGAAATTAAACGCCTCACAACATTGTCTGAAGGTCCAAAAAATGCGCTCAAACACGCGTTTTCCATGAACGATTCTATGAGCGAAATAATAATTTCTTGTTTGAAGTTGATAAACAGAACCTGGCGAAAAGCGAAGCATATATTCACACCACCTTGGCAAAAATGCCTATGACTCCTCCCAATCACCATAGATAATTGCCATTGCTTTCTGCTTCGCATACCATGCCTTTCTATATGAAACCTTGTATCCATAGGAATGAGTTATCCTTTCCTGGACCAGTCCAATTGAACATGATGGATCATGCTTTATCATCCCTAATAATAAAAAAAAGATAATCACGTTATCATTAATAATAACAAAATCAATACTTCTCATCATTATCATCTCATCCAAAAACTTACCTAGTACAAGTGAAACAATAACATTAGTATCAAGCTGTCTGTGGTCTTGAGATATGTGATCATTTAAGCAATTGTGATCCTCGCCCCATTTGGTAACCACCCATCTTTCACCGTACGTTGGTTTGATTGCCCTAACCCTCCAAGGACAATTCTGTTCATGCGCACGATATCTCATGCTTAACTTTGTCGGCGTACTTTCAACCACGACAGCTTCCTGATGCTCCTTCATGAGGTTCTGCTTGATTGCCATTTGCACATCTTCTTTTGATGCAAATTCTTGTTTCACAAACAACTTGTTCCCTAATACCCATGGACCCTCAACTGAACCTGAACCAGTGCTAGAATCTTGTTCACTCGGATAATCCCAATCAATGTAGGTGTAATGTGGGATTCCATCCCAAAAAGTAGTATTACCCTCACCTACATATGCAAATTCCCAAATTCATTACAATAAAATGCATACACAATAAACAAACGCATATGTAAGTAACTATTGTTTCGTAACGCACCTTGACTTTGTTGTGGTAAATGAGACTCCCCTGCATCCTCTTGTTGTTGGGTTTCAGTTTCTCTCACGACTAAGTAATGTTCTTGTATTTGAGTTGCGCTTCCACGATGATCCTCATCATCCTCCGAAGCACTAGCATTCTCGGCAAGAAGACGATCTTCCATTGCGATATTTTCATCATCGTCATCGTCAATATCCTCATCCATAACCCAGGTAGGGTCATTTTCATCTTCCATAGACAAATTAACAGCTGAAACTGGAGCTGGAGCAGCACATGCTGATGCTCCACGAGAATAATTGAAATCAACTGATCTCATTGGTAAAGCCACATCCTCTACTCCAGCCAAATCCACGTACAACTCTAAGAAATTTTTCCTTGACTGGTTGAAGAATTCTCCTATTACAAATTCTAGGTCTTCGTCGTCTATCACTTTGATGCTGATATATTTATCATTGCACCATATCCTTGCACTGACCATAGCGATAGATTGGTTGCCATTTAGCGCTAACTTTTGACGGATTTTTCCATGCAATTCGTCAAATAGTTGAGTTGCGGTTGATACGTGTTCCCCTTTTCTCTCCTTCAAAAACGACACCACGTCAGCTCTCACTTCTGCTACCATTATAATACAAAACTATACGAACAAATCACCATCTCCAGACATCATGTTATGTATCACCAACAACTACAAGATCACAAATGCTCACGCCTGTAACAGAAAAATCTATAAGCATATTATGATAATTTATTTAAATTGGAACAAAAATCTATGTATTACATAGGTCCTTAATGAAAAACTAGGTCATAACTAGATAATTCAAACCTAGGCCACCAACTAATTTTACCCTAAACCCTAAACCTAGGTCACCAACTATTTGTAACCTAAACCTAGGTCATAACCTATGTAACCTAAACCTAGGTCATACCCTACGTAATTAACTAATAATATTCTAACAAATAACTATTTATAACCTAAGTCAATAACAACTTTGTAGATCCATAGCAATTCTCAAACACAACAAGATAATATATTTCATGAAATTTAAAAATCATATCTTTGAGCATCACTTGATTGACTCAGAGAGTTTCCCTGCACACGATAATATATTTCAGGTTTAGGGTTACACCTAGGGTTAGGGTTAGGACCTAGGTTTAGGGTTTAAGAAACAAATAGGTGGTGACGTATGTTTCCTTTACTAATTTACGTTGCTTACGACCTAGGTTTTGATTAGTTAGTTATGTATAGGTTAAGACCTAGGTTTAATGAATTACTATATTATTATTTAGTTACTTACATTATCATTAAGTTCGACCTCTAGGTGATTACATTGGCTCCTTGGTTAATGACCTAGGGCTAGGGTTTAGTGTTATGCCTAGGGGTAGGGTTTAGGGTTATGACCTAGGGTTTAGGGTTTAATAAACAAATGGTTGGTGACGTAGGTTTCCGTTAGTAATTTACATTGCTTACGACCTAGATTGATTTGCTTACCTAAACATGTTAGAGACCAAAATAACATTAGGTAGTTAAATTTAAGGACACAGAATAAACCTAAACCTAGGTCCTAACACTAAACCTAGGTCTAAACCCAAAACCTATGTCATCAACCCTAAACCTAGGTAACCAACTATTTGTTTCTTAAACCCTAAATATATGTCATAACCTACGTACCCTAAACAAAGTAATGATAGAGTGCTTTTAGTTGAGTATTTTTCTATCCTTCTTAGCTTATTTGACCTCTCTTGGACCTTTACCCCTATAGGGGTTGGGTGTGGGTTCAAATTGGCAAATTCGAACTCTAAGTAGGAGTTTTGGACCACTTTTTACAATTACCGTAAAGGCATTCTGGTAATTTCACAGCAAACTATCTCAGAATTGGTTGAAATTTTACCAGAAGGTGCGGAAAATTCATACATCAAGAAAATACTCGTCCACTGTCATGCTTCCCTGGACGAGACCATCAAACTTTGCCTGTTTCTACTCTCTAGCATCCCTAGGAAAATATCTGTCCAGGAAGCAGGCCTCAAACGTCTTCCAAGTGATAATCTCTCCCCAGCCTCTCAGCAACTGGGCTGTGGTCATCCACCACTCATGGGCATCACCCTGAAGCATATAGGTCGCATACAACAACCTCTGGTGATCTGGACACTCCATCACCGTAAATATCTTCTCTAAGGCCTGTAGCCACCTAGCTGCCGCAACTGGGTCATTGATAAAGTGCTTTTAGCTGAGTATTTTTCTATCCTTCTTAATTTATTTGACCTCTCTTGCACCTTTATTTTCCTATTCTAATTCAGTTTTTGGCCTAGGCAAGTAAGTGGGCTTAATTGCTAATTGTTGTGTATTTTCGGATTTTTGCTCACTTGACGTATCTGACTTGTATAGGACCTATAGGGTGCTACCGATCTCCGAATAGAGCATTCTAGGAGTCCCTAGAAAGATAACGAAAAGATATACAAATTTGCTAGAAATAGCCTAATGCCAATTATGTCCTTTAGAGGGTCATTTTAAGATTTGAAGTTAACGCCTCTGCACTTGTAATTTTGGGCTGCGAATTTGACTTTCATGGTTGTAAATAGAAAATAATTAGATTGTTGGGTTTGTTTGTGGCCCATTTTATTTTCAGAACTCAGTCACTACATATATTAGTGACTTTAGTGAAACTTGGGCACCACTCTTTACATTTCAATAAACAAGTTTTATTTTCCATTCCTTTAGTTTTTAGAATCAAACCCTTGTTCTTCATTTTCTTTCTACTGTTCTTGCTTGTTCTTCATTGTTCCTTATTTTCGTTTTTCTGTTCTTCCATTTTCGTGCAACCATTTCATGGAGTTTTCACTGATGATGATCATGGAAGGCTAAATCCTCAATCAATTCAAGGATCCAACCCAAGCACAAGGAGAATTTGAGTTCTGGTTTAGTATTTCGTATCCTATGAATGTTCATCTTCTTCTTCAATTGCTATTCTGTTTTCATGATTATGAATGCATTTAGGATTGAAAGCGGATTAGGTTATGGATTCATGCCTAATTTCGAATATTAATCACATAATTAATTGGATGATATTTCAGTTAGGGTTGTGGTTTCAATCAATTTAGGAGTTAAGTCGATTGAGTTGCTTCTAATGAGATTGAATGAACTTTCATGATAGGATTAATTTCTGAGAACAATGATGATTCGAATTGCTTGGTGAGGTGAATTGGATTGATGTTTTAAATTCTGTTTTACATTACTTCTTTTGAATTATGTTAGTTTCTGTGTTGCTCTTTAATTTTAGTTTACGTTTTTGCAAGTTTTACTTACGCGCACAAACTGTTTGATAAAATTCCCCCTTACTGTTATTCGTAAATTGAAGTTAGAACCATATTGATTGTGTCTCTGAGTCGACCTAGGTTATCTCTGTGCTATAGAATTAGCTTAGTTAAATTGTTTTGGTGCGTGTTGACAACGTGTTTATCAAAACTGGCGCCGTTGCCGGGGACACGGTTGATTGTGTGCTAGCTTTAATTTGCTGTAAATAGGGTTGCGCTTGAATCCATGAGAGCAAGCCTGGCAAGTTTTCCATGAAGTGTGTTGCGCATACTGATGGTTGCCCTTGGAGGGTTAGGGTTATTAAACCAGTTTTCCGTGAGAAGTGGGTTGTTTCAAAATGGGGTGAAAAACACAATTGCTTGAATGATCATGTTTCACAGGGTGACAGACAGCTTGATGCTGACGTAATTGCCTCACTGGTTGTTGGTATGTTTTAATTTACTGTGATGCATTTCGAAGACATATTTGTTTTCAAAGCATGTTGTTGATGTGATTGTTCAATTTTTTTTTAGGAATGATTAAGGAGGAACCATCAGTGTCAATCTCATTGGTTCAGGAGAGGATTACCAACACATTCGGATTTAAAGTTTCTTATCGAAAGGCCTGGTATGCGAAGCAGAAAGCAATGACAATGGTTTATGGGGACTGGGTAGAATCTTATGCATTCTTGCCCAAGTGGTGTAACTACATGCTTCGTTTTGCACCAGGTTCTTATTTTGATATTCAGACGAATGATTACTTCGTTGCAAATCGACTGGTACGGGCAAAGTGCGTGTTTCATCGCATTTTTTGGACTTTTGGACAGTGTTGTGAGGCATTTAACCATTGCAAACCCATCATTCAAGTTGATGGCACTCATTTATATGGAAAGTATAAAGGAAAATTGTTGGTTGCCACAACTCAAGATGGGAATAATGAATGTGTTCCTTTGGCATTTGCCGTTGTTGAGGGGGAGACGTTGGAAGCTTGGAATTACTTCCTTTCTAACATTCGCTTCCACGTTACTCGCATGCAAAATATATGCCTCATTTCAGATCGCCACCGGAGCATCATATCTGCTGTTCAAAGTCATCCTGGTTGGCAACCACCTTTTGCACATCATGTGTTTTGCCTGCGCCACATTGTCAGCAATTTTAATCAAAGATTCAAGGATGCAAGACTGAAGAAGGCCCTCATGAATTTAGGTGAGTCAAAACCTTGAAATTGATCATACTTTTGGTTTAGAAAACTTTGTAAACAAAATTATGTTGATTTTGTTTTATATGATGTTGCAGGTTATACACCCTCTACGGTCGACTTTGACATTGGATTTGCACAATTTCGTGATAGCAGTCCTGAGGTTGCCGAATGGATTGATTCCATGCCCAAGGAGAAATGGACACGTGCATATGATGTAGAGGGGAGAAGATACGGCCACATGACAACAAATTTGGCTGAATCAGTTAACAGGGTGCTAAAGGGAGCCAGGAACATGCCTATCACGGCTCTTGTGAAACACACGTACACCCGAATGGTTCAGTATTTCGTAGACAGAGGTGAGGCGGCCGCCGAACAGCTTCAACATTCACAACAATATTGCAAAAATGTGGTTGAAGCAATGAGGCGTAATCAGTCATCGGCTTCAGGGCACCATGTACGCAGATATAACGTTGCTCGAACTTTATTTCAGGTGGATGATGGCCCTGACAAGTCATATTCAGTGTCCCTTGCAGATCGGGTGTGTCAGTGTGGG
>PYAF01004266.1:704845-719482 GCA_007407185.1 Glycine tomentella | reverse complement strand
TCCACCTAAATTTATGTCACTAACAAATTAACATCATCCTAACATTTTTCTAATAAATAAATCTTAAAGCCTAAACTAAAACAATTATCAAGTAACCTAACATCTATTGTGCTAAAAAATAAGTACATGCATCATTAACAATATAAATAACTAATTAAGAACAACATCACTAAAAGGCAGAGCAGAGCGCTTACTTGTTGCAAGATTTTTTCTGAACAACTTCGAAATTCAGCAGAGCTTCGCTGCACAGAATATCCACTGAAAACTCTAGAGAGAAGGCAGAGCACTTCTAGAGAGATAGTGGAAAGTGAGGAAATGGTGGGGGGAGGGGGGGCTTATTTATAGAATTGGGGTTGTTATAACATGCCTGGATTAGGCATGTTACAACACGCCCAATCTAGGTGTGTTGTAACATGCCTAATCAAGGCATGTTATAACAAGCCCAATCTAGGCGTGTTGTAACATGCCTAATCAAGGCATGTTATAACAAGCCCAATCTAGGCGTGTTGTAACATGCCTAATCCAGGCATGTTACACAGCCTCATTTCTGTAAATATTTGTGAAACAGCCCCTTATCGGTAAATATTTTGTAACAAAACACCATTTCGGTTCTTTTGCCTACAAACATGACAAAAAGAAATGAGGGAAATGGGAATATAATCGTCTTCCGTGAGGGTCATGTAGGATGGGCACTAAAGAATTTTTTTGAAGTTTTGAAGTGTTATGCCTTCACATGCATATTTTCATTCATACTGCTTACGGAATAAGTCAGACTACTTATTATGTGGAATTTTATGCTTAAATTTGTTGGTTTATTGTTTTCACATGCATATTTTCAGTTTGAATTAGCAGCTGCTGTTATCAGGTGTATATCATGTCCTTTGTTGGTATATTGTATACTGGATAAACCTGTTAGTGTTGTCCCAAAAACAATTGTTGTGTCTGTATTTCTTGAGGGGATTGATCATCGTATGTGGTGCTTTTGCTGAGTCTGGACTTTGCCATCACAGATAGGTTTTGCTTCTCTTTGTTGTCTTTTACTCTTAGGTCTTTTTAGATGATAAATTGATACTCTCTTTGTTTTTCTTTCTCTCTCTTCCAGGGAATCTCCTTAATTAATTAACCTGCATGTTGTGTGCATTTTTTTCATGTTTATGGAGGAGTGATGGCTTATCCAACAATGCAATTAGTTTAATTAGGTTTTGTATTATCATCTTGTATGATTATAAATGGTTATATTTGATCAATTGGTCAATTTTTTTTAAATAAAACTTGAATAGTTTCTATTTCTTCCTTTTCTTGATTGCTGCAATAGGTATTATTTGAATCTGTCAAGGCATGACTTGGTGAAAATATGAAAAGGGAAAAATATAAGACAAAAACTAAATATGTTTCTGTATGTCTTGTTTATAGATTTAACCTAAAATTAAAATTTATGACATATTAACATAATATTGTGAATACAAGGACATTTTGTGGCAAAAATTTCGAATGTGTGGCTGAAATGTTTGAGTTTATATGGTGATACTTACGGATTCAAAAAGAGAAATTGTCCTTTTTTTTACTGTTTTTTGATCGTGTGTGACCTTCTCTCTTATTCCAGCATTTAATTTTCTCAACAATTATTTAGGTGTTCTTACATATGCATGTGTAAGAAAATCCCTCAGAAATGATGGTCACGTTCAGATTTTTCTTTTTTGGTCAGCTTAATTTGGTTGTTTACCTCTCTACCTTTGTGTTGATCTAGTACAAAAGCATGCTCTGTTTCAAAATTTTGCTATTTAAATCACTCATATCCTGTCCTATAATGTTATTATTCTAAGAAAATATGTTCACTAATGCAGACTACATGTATAATTGTGATCTGGAACCCGAAAGTAATAAAATTTTTTCACCAACACCATGTGTAAAAGATACAATAGTTATGAAATACTAGTATATACTATACAAATCCTGTGGCTGTATAAAATTTACAACAAAACAAACCAAAATATGCAATAAATGTAATGAACCTTATTTTTCTAATAAATCCTACTTCCCCATTTACAAAATTTCCAACCTTCTATAGTTACCAAAACGGAACAAATAAAATGCTTCATCATAGTAGAGAGTCAATGAACATGTCATGTTTAGGCTCCTCCTTGGTCCTAGAGGAGAAAACATTGTCATATAGTTGTTGATGCTTCATGTAAGATTGCATTGGATACCCAAACCCTGAGAATCCAAAACTTCCTGGACTTTGTAGCATCTCTAGAGTGAAGGGCGATTGCCCTTCTGGTGGTGCTTGTGATCTTTGGTTCTGAAGGTAATTGTCACTGTGGTGGATCACTGGCAAGAGCCTTATAGTAGTGGCTGCAATTTTAGTGTGGTTTGAAGCATTGTTTGACATTGATCTGTTAACAGAATGGCTGCCACTGCCACGGGCTGCAGGAACATCATGGTTGTGCTTTCCCTTATAGGTTGTGATCACAAAACCTTTAGGTCATGTGAGGCTCTTTCCACGTGCTTCCTCACTGGACATCCTGGGTATATGCACTTGTAGTTTCTCTAACATGTCACAAATTTAGCACAATATCAGACAACCTAATGTAGGAGTAATATTATTCTTCTAAATCACATGGCCACATTGGAAAAACGAAAGTAGCCAAATTCTAAAATATCAATGAAAAAATTAGCCATGGAATGAAGCACAAAAATGATACTGTAATATAAGGCCACAAACTGGATTAGAGAACCTCAATTATGATGCAAAGTGAGGAAACAAAAACTCACCATCATTTGGCATCAGCTTTATCTTCATCATATCCATCCCCTCCCGATTTACACTTTTGGGAATTCTGCTCAAAATCATCATCTCCTAACGATATTGATGAGTTTTATAGGGTGGTAGCTGAATCCATTTGTCCACTACCATGTGTGGCATAGGATTGATCTGGTATTCAAGTGCTGATGGATTTGAATGTATAATTGCAACAGAAGATCCAAGAGTTTGATGAGTTTCTCTTAGTATTTTGAGCCTTAGGATGGATATGAGTACCCTTATAAACTATCTCATTAATTTGTCCATCTAAAGACCTCTCAACCTTCTTCTTTGTGGGGCAATTGGGGTATGTGCATTTGTAATCACTTTTTACATTTTCACTTCCCTTCACTTGTTTTTGGCCATATTTCCTCCAATTGTTCACATCATCTGACCTTCTACATAAAGTTTGACATTGTGGGGGGTAATTGCCATAATCCGATTAAAACCCATTGCTATGGTTAGTTTTCACACAAGCAATCTCAGGGGAAAAACTCTGCATGGAAGAAGAGTTTTTACTTTTTATCATACCCTTTCCTGATCTTTAATTATCCTGTTTCGTGGTATCCTGAAAACTCCATGGCTGTTGCTGTTACAAGGCATCAGTTTTAAAATTTTGGAAAAAGAGAACTTATGATATAAAAAACAACAAAGATAAAAACAAAAGCTTTGCTTAACTCAAAATGAGTCTATGCATTGAATTGGTCACATACTATTTGAACTGTGACATTTGAAGACTAATATGTTGCAGTGGATGAAGCAGGAGGTCCTGATCGGGTTTGGAAGGAGAAATTTGAGCACCTTTTGCTTCTTCCTTGACAATTTGCTGGTTCCCCTTGAACTGTTTTTCCAATTGAAGCTCTGAGCAACAAATGCTCCAGTTGTTGGAGATGGAAGAATATGTATATTTAGAGACACAAACCCATTAATTCAACAACAAAAAAAATCGGTTATATCATGCATGAGCCACAAACCTATATACAAGACAGAACAAAATACCCAAAAAAATCTCAAGCCTAACAATGTTCAAACTCCAAAAGTAATTCCCTTGTTTCAACATTCAAACCATTGAGAGAATGTCTCTTAAAATATATTAAAGGAAACATGAAATTTTAATAACTAATTACTATTATGATTTCATGACAATCATAGAAGGTACAGGGAATATGTAATCAGGTTTATTATTATGACATAGGATGCTCAAAGAAATTGACTGAAGGTAAATTTTTAATGTAATATAAATTATGCTGTAAGAGTTAATAAAATCTCCAACACTTATCACATTACAAAGCAGTGGTAGACATTCACGATGTCATTAGACCTTCGCCTTAGTTACTAAGCATCACCCCAAAGTGGCTTGTGACGTGCAAACAAAAATGACTTTAGCATCTGCATTAATCAAACAGTGTAGTAACTAAAGTATATTATGTGATTATTTTAATTTTCAACTTCTCAATTTACTTTTTCTTGTGCATGTGTCATTGCATTTTTGGTCAATAGTGGGCGGCTAATTGATGCTGTTAACTTGGCTTTTGCATGTTTTCTTACTGAACAACTTTTACTCATTCCTTTACTGAAGTCTTACTTGACATCTATGACAAGAAAATTTTCTTCTCTTGTCAAAAGTCTGAACTCATCTCCCATTACACAGGTACGTTGTTAAGCATATGTTTTATCATGATATCATGTAATTATTCCCTCTGTTGTTTCTTGTAATAATTTGAACTGCCACTCTTAAAATTATTTATAATTGTGCAAACTTTATTTCCCACTATATATTGAAGTTATGTATAGTTTTATAGTCATCATGAATTCCTTTTGACCTTGGTAATTGCAAATGAATGTTTGTGTTGAATAGTTTTTATAGTCATCATGACTATTTTTGCAGAATCAAAAACCCCGTCAATTGAGGTGCAATCTGATGAGTTGTTTCCCAATTTTATTATGCTTTCATCTTTGTTTACTTATTTGATTTGATTACTAATATGGCTTGGGTTACTTATTTAATTCAGTTGCAATCTTTTGAGATCTTACTAGAATACCTTCATAAACTTAACATCATACAGAGCAGAGACCAAGCAGCCTATAAACAATCCCCATCACAGAGCCGTATGGCTTTATTACTTTATGGCCTGAAATAATATATCAAAAGCCTAGCCTTTACCTGCTTATTGAGATGCTCTCTCTCAACATCCAGCTGCATCAACAAATTTATTTATACTTTTGATGGAGGACCATTGCAAGCTCAAGGTTAAGAAGGAGAACTTGAAGAATTTCCTTTGATGAGCTTTAAAGGACCCATGACAAGAACTAGAACTCAAGCCCTTCAAGACCATATCAAAGCTAACTTGTATCTTTTGGACAAGCATGAAGAAACACACCAACTCAGAACAAACACAGAATAAGTCCTATCTGTGTTAATCGATTACTAAGCACTTCTGTCTGTGTTAATCGATTACCATCCATCTGTAATCAATTACTAACCACTTTGTGAATTGGAAAAACTCTGTGTGAATCAATTACGTGACGTATTGATCGATTACTTTGTTCGTACATGGTTTCCAGAAAACTCAAGAACAAATTAATCAATTAAATAAATAATTAATCGATTACATGGACGCATTAATCCATTACATTCAGTTACATCCGTTTTCTATATAAAGTTGTCCAAAACTAAATGTAGGACTTTTGATCATTGAATACAAAACAAAATTTGTTTGTGAGAGTTTCTCTCTTGTTCTTGTGAAAGAACTTCTTGGGTCTTATCAATGGCTTCTCAATGCTATTGTGGCGATTCTTCCTAGACTTATTGGAGAGCTTCTCCATGGTGTCTTCCATCTTCATCTCTTACCTTTTTCCATCTTCCATTGCTGATATTGGAGAATCAAATTTTTGGCAAGCAAATGCACAAATGTATGACAAATTACCAAGTGATATGAAGATCCCTTTGTATTCTGAGTTCACAACCTTCACATGATTGTTAGGGGTGTTAGCTTTGGTTAACTTGAAAGCAAGATTTGGGTGGAGTGACAAAAGCTTCACTGAATTGCTACTCTTGTTGAAGAAAATGCTTCCTGAAGATAACACTTTGTTGAAAAATCATTACGAGGCAAAGAAGATTTTATGTCCTATGGGGATGTAGTACCAGAAGATACATGTATGCCCGAATGATTGTGTCTTATACAGAAATGAATTTGCTAAATTGCAAAACTGTCTGACATGTGGGGCGTCACAATACAAAGTGAACGACGACGAATGTATTGATGTATTATTCATAACCAATAGGCGTCCAGCAAAAATCTGTTGGTATCTTCCAATTATTTCAAGGTTTAAGCGATTGTTTCCTAACACAGATGATGCAAAAAACCTTACTTGGCAAGCACATGGTAGGAAAAGTGATGGATATCTTTGACATTCGACTGATTCTCCCCAATGGGTGACAATTGATTGTTTGCAACCAAATTTCGGGGACGAGCCAAGGAACTAAGGCTTGCTCTTGCATCAGATGGAATGAACTCTTTTGGTAACCTTAGCACTAACCACAGTTCTTAGCCTGTGTTGTTGATGATTTACAACCTCCCTCCTTGGTTGTGCATAAAGAGGAAATACATTATATTATGTGTGATGATAGCGGGTCCAAGACAACCAGAAAATGATATTGATGTGTATCTTGCGCCATTGATTGAAGCCTTGAAAAAATTATGGGTTGACGAGGTTGATGTGTTTGACAGAAATCTGCAGGAGACCTTTACGTTGCGTGCAATGGTCTTTTATACCATTAACAACTTTCCAGCATACGGGAATTTGAGTGGATGTAGTGTCAAAGGCCATCATGCATGCCTTATTTGTGAGAAAGAGACATCCTTCATCCAAATAAAACATGGAAAGAAGAATATATATACTAGGCATCAAAGATTTCTCAAACTTTATCACCCATATTAGCGATTGAAAAAAGCTTTTTATGGAAGTCAAGAGAAATAGTGTGCACCGAAACCGTTAACTAGCCATGAAGTTTATGCTTGTGTCAATGACATCATGAATATATTCGGTAAAACCCAAAAAAAGGATGCTAATGACAAAAGAATTATGGAAGAAAAGGTCTATCTTTTTTTATCTTCCCTATTGGTCTGATCTTCATGTAAGACATTGTATAGATGTTATGCATGTTGATAAAAATGTTTGCGATAGTTTAATTGGCACCTTGCGTAACATTAAAGGCAAGACAAAGGATAATTTGAAATGTCAGAAACATCTGGTTGACATGGGTATACGCAAACTGTTGCATTAGTACAGGTTGACAAACCTATTTGCCCCCAACATGTCACACCTTGTCTACAAAAGAGAAAAAAGATTTTTTTCAATGTCTTCAGAGTGTGAAGGTCCCACAAGGATACTCTTCAAATATCAAGTCTTGTTTCTGCCAATGATCTCAAATTGGTAGGGTTGAAGTCTCATGATTGTCACATGTTAATGCAACAACTCATGCCTGTAGCGATTTGGGGTATATTGCTTGACAAAATTAAGGTTGCCAAAACTCGGTTGTGCTTTTTTTTTTTTTAATGTATGTAGGAAAGTAATTGTCCTGACACAGTTGGATGATTTGGAGAATGAGGCGGCTATTGTCCTTTCTCAGTTGGAAATGTTTTTTTCACCTTCGTTTTTTGACATAATGGTCCACTTAATTGTGCATCTAGTAAGGGAAATCAGGTTGTATGGCCCTGTGTTTTTATGATGGATGTATCCGATTGAGCGGTACATGAAGGTCTTAAAAAGTTATACTAAAAATCAATACCGACCACAGAAACTTCAATTGTTGAAAGGTACTTTGCCGAAGAATGTATTGCGTTCTGTTCTGAGTACATTAATACAGTTAAACCTGTGGGGATCCCAGAGAGTAGTCACCATCAGTCATGGAGCAATGTTGTCAGTATGACTCGGCAGGAGGTTTCACAATCGCATTTATATGTTTTGAATAACACGCCTGAGGTCATGCCGTACATTGAAACTCACAAAAAATATGTGACCGAAACTCAACCCAAAATGAACATGATGAAGGTGTTGCGAGAACATAATAGAACTTTCATAAGCTGGTTTTAGGAAAAAATATTTAGTGATGACAATGCTTCCTCAACATTAAGACTGTTAGCTGTTGGCCCGAATTTGAATGTGCCCACTTGGAAGGGATATGATATCAACAACTAGTCCTTCTATACAAAGTCACGCGATGATAAAAGTATAGTGCAAAACAGTTGAGTTAGTGTTGATGTTGATTCGTTACACTTTTGTGGTGCCTCTGATAACAACCCAATTCAAGCGTCGATGCCATACTTTGGAGTCATTGAAGAAATCTGGGAGCTTGATTATAGTGCATTTCGCGTCCTTGTTTTTAAGTGTAAGTGGGTTAATGGAAACACCGGTGTGCATCATGATCGTATGGAATTTACATTGGTAGAACTTGATAAGGTGGGATACAAGGACGAGCCTTTCATCATGGCAGAATAAGCAAAATAGTTGCATCAAAGATCCGTGTGATGCACGATTTTTTGTGGTTCTACAAGGAAGAACATCTAGTATCAATCATGATTTTATTGATTATGCAACACTTGATATTTGTGAAATGGGTTCTTTCTCTTCACGAATGCCCTCCATAGTTGAAGACAATGACGTTGATGATGAACATGCAAATCGAAATGATCATGATGAAGGTTTATAGGAGAACATCAATATGTAATTGATACTATGAAAGTAATGTTTCTTGTATATGTATGTATAGAATTATTTTGTTTTACATTAATATTTACTATTTAATACATTTATGTCATACATGTCAATTATGTGCTTTAGTGGTTTGTTTTGTTGGCAGAGTCATGGCCACACCCCCATCGTCCCCTCCACATTCACAAGATCCTGCTTCAGAGTCAATGTTTAGGAAAAGTATACAATCGACCCGGCTAAGAAGCTTGACTGTTAGAAACTTGGATCAGCTAAGGCCATTGGTTAACATAAATCCTACAAGGGGAGAGCATTAGGCCCACTCAAGGAAAAATTCCACAGCTACCTTGGGGTTGTGGCAAGAGAAAAAATTCCTATTGTTCATTCTTCTTGAAGGAGATAATATGGGAATACATTTTGGTAAAAATGAATACTTTTAATGTTATGACATAGTTGAGTTAAACCTAAATTATTTGTTATTGATAACTATATGATTTTATATTCCAATGCAGAGTAAATTTGATATTACAGAAGCTGCGAAAGCCAAAAAGAAGGCAATGTCATCGGTTGCTGTAACACCCCCAGATTTCAATATACATGTGCATTTTCTTACAAATATGCATTCCTAGATAAATGACATAAATACCCTTGGACATTTTTGAAAATGACCAAAATGTCCTTGGATAATTTCACAAATGACAGTTAGGTCCCTAGGGTAAATGACTAAAATACCCCTAAACATTTGTAGACCAAAATACCCTTTTTGCTCTAGTAAGGTCAGATAGCCTCAGTAAGGACATGGAAATCTGACAAAAGTCTAGTAAGCCTTTAGATAGAAAATTATTGATATTTCTAGTAAAGAAAAACTATGAAATGAAATTTTTAGAAAAATTGAAAGATAATTCAAAAAGAATTGAATATAGACTAGTCTGAGTTTTATAAAAACTTAGAAAAGGAAAGGTGCAAACTAGGAATTTTTCTCTTAATTATGGAATGATTGAATTATTAAATAAGTGATCTAGACATTTTATCAAATTAAAAACAAAATGAACCAATAGAAATTTAGAAAAAGTTATTAGAAGAAAGCAAAGACATATCTCAAAATTTTACTAAAACTTAGTCTAGTTTTAACCAATTTTAGAATTTTTAACTTTCAAGAAAACAATTAAAATTAGGCTTTCATAAATTGTAGGAATATCTTTGGTTTATATAAGGAAATATGTTAAGAAAAAATAAAGCATTAAAGACCCCTAAACCATAGCCACTACACGGTGTTAAGTAAAATTGAACAATATTTGCTTAAAAATCCTAAGATTGGCCGTGTAGTTTAGAGAAGGGTGAATAAGGCTGTAGAAACCTTGAGAATAAGGTAGAAAATTTGAGAATAATGACACATGGACAGCCAAGAAACAAGAAAGAAAATTATTGGACCAAATGGAAAGTAACTTTGGCAAAAATCTTCTAAAAGCCAAGATACTTCACGTGAAAAATCCAAGGCACCAAGCTTGATCGATTTGCACGGATTCACCAATAAAGCAAAGGAAAGATGTGGAAAAATCATGATCAAGGACACTTGTAGGGATAGGAAGCAAGAGCCAATAGAAATAAACCAACAAAAAAAAGCTAGGCAATTATGAAGTTGTAGGATATTTTCAATTAAAGCAAATGAAACCAAGTATATAAAGGATGGTAAGACCAAAATGGGAGGCTATTGCACGGATACCATTCCAAATTCAGCCACCCATCCTTTTCACTTAAATCAAAAACCAAAACAAAGACCACCCACCAAGCAAGGTCACGTGAAAGGCTAGGAGCTTTGGAAGAAAGTTGTTCAAAAAAATTCCATCAAGAAAAGCCAAAGGTATGGGGAGTATATTGATAAACATGAATTAGATAGTTGATTAAGTTAATCTAATATCCAATCTTTTAGGATTAAAGCCATGTTCTTCCTTATTTAATAAAATTTAACGTGGGCATACCATGTGCTTGTTAAAAATCCTCAATGAACTAGAATAATATATAGACTATAACTTGAATACCTAATTAGTTTAAAATAAAAGTGGTTAAATAATATGATTAATCTTGCTTTGTGGACATAGATTACTTTGTTGTATTCCTTTACTACTTACTTGAGGTTGTGGTGTTTGTAATTAATTAGTTGATGTTGTTGTGTTGATAATTTAATGTGGCTGTATATTATTATGTTGCTGTATATAAAGTTGCTGTATGATATCATGTTACTATATTTAATGTTGCTGTAGGATATCATGTTGCTGTATGTTGCTGAACATTTTATTATGTTGCTGTATTTAATAAATATTGAATGATACTATGTCGCTGTATATTGCTGTATATTCTATTATGTTGCTGTATTTAATTAAGTTGTATATTATTTGATGATATGGTGATATTTTGATTTATTACTTGATGAATATCATGATTGGCCCTAAAAGTACATGTGTTGTTGAAGAGGTGGTAAACAAGGAATATCATTAAAAGAATTATGTTTTACTTCCTTAAGATTATTTCTCCGAAGAAATTATGGCACACTTGTATATGAAATTTATTATGATGAAGTGGTGGTGCCAAAGTCAAGAGAATTTGATTATGGATGTAATAACAAGAGTAACTAAAAATAAAAGAAAATCATTACATTCATTCTTTGCATTTTCCCCTCGGAGTGGAGGGAGGTTTCACTGGAGTGGGTGGAACTATTTTATGGTACCCTTTTTCCCCTCGAAGTGGAGGGAAGTCTCACTGGAGTGGGTGGGACTGTTTCACTGGAGTGGGTGAAACTATTTTAAATTTTGGTACCTTTAATTAGACCTCTGAGATCTCAGTCATGCATCATTTAACAAAGAAAACATGCATCATTCATTATGTATTTGTTTTATGATTAATACGTTTCTCTGTTATTTATGTTGTACATATCATTTATCTAAATCATGTTTATCATGTACTTACCCGAGTTGTGTCTGTGGTTTGACACCTGTAATGATCCCAATTTATTTGGGCGAGCAGAGGAACATTAAGCTAAGGAAAGCATTAAGGAAGAAGCTGGATGTTCTATGTGCTGCTGGATGTTCTGTATGCTATATTTGTGATCTTTTTGTTTGTCTGTATTTGATACTACGATGAGCTGTACGTATTATATTTTGTAACAGGCTATTTGGGACTGTATTGTATTTGGACTGTATTCTAAAATATGTTTGAACTTTGTATTTTGACAATTTTGCGAATGCATTAAAAAAAATAACTTATGACGTATAATTAATTTTACATAAAGAAATTTCATAGAATTTTTTTTTCTGTAAATTAATAAGCGTAATTAATTAAATACGAACTAAAAACGTAGTCGTTATAGTTGCCACTAGATGGAGGTGTTTCAAGTCTTCCCTAACCACAAAATATATATATGCTGACGCAGAGAGCCACAATCAAAAGGATCATTTACTTAAATATGGTGTAGATCCACAAACTTGGGAGGAATTTGTTGCTATCGAAATCACCAAATTGGCAGGTTATTATTGTTTTTATTTTTTAGTTTAATTCAATTATTAAAGTATATTGAAATTGTATTCACTCAATGACATTTTTTTTTCAATTATGACAAGGAATAAGAAAAAAGGCACAGGAAATCCAAAAAAAAAGAATGAATGCCCACACATATATATTGTCCCGTGGGGGATATGATTTGCTAGAGAAGAAGCTAATGGAGGAGAAAATGAAGAAACAACAACAAAATGCAATGAATACTGAGCAATCGTCAATTGTGGATGAATGCATGAAAATTTAAGGAAGCAATAAAAAATGAATTAACCCAAATAGCAACACAACAATCACCCCGGTTGACGCACAAATACAAGAATTAGCTACACGTGTTAGCACAAAGGGAAGTTGTGCTGAAACTGCAGCCAATCCATCTGGCGAAGACAATGCTACTGTTGTGGGGCCATGTATGGGGTTGTATGTTTCATGTCTTGGTTCCACAAAGCTCGTAGCTTTGGGAAAAGTTTACAAGGAACCTCCACAACCCACAATGTCTAGTACGCAGATGATGTCTTAAGGGTAAGTGTTGAAAAAGTTATGATGTGGATGTGGGAGTTCCATTTCCGACTCAAAGATTAAGTATGTCAGACAAACCCTTAAGATATTTGTTGCATGGCCCACATGTTTAGTGAAAATTTTATCACAAAAGGTATATATTTGTTTGACACTAATTAAATAATATTCCTTTGTTAAATATTGGTTATTTTTTTTTATAAATTTGAAACACATAGGAATCCCACATTACTTCAAAAAACATCCCTAAAGCAGTTGAAAGGTCACATAAATTAGGACTAGTTGATCCGTTGGATGAATTGATTAAGAACATGTATGAAGTTTACCACAGGCCTGTGGAGTTGTCATGGGATGGGTTAAAGTTTGGGATTGCGAATGTAAAAACATCCTTCTTCATAACATATTCTAATATTAATGAAATTATATCAAGAGACAAATATTTGAACATATCTATACTACAATTGTGGATCATGTAAGTAGAAAGCCACAACATGTCACACCTTTCGTTAACTATTCATTTATATTTGTTACAATATAAGTGGTTAACATATTGTTATTCAATTAAAATGTTAATAATAGGTTTCTTGATCAGTGGAGTAGAATGTTGGGTCATTGTTCGTGTATGGATTCCTTGAGCCACAAATGATACACAATGCAAAGGATAGACGTGGTCAATGTCAACAATATATTGAAACATGGGTCAAGGAATCACAAAGAGAGGTCTACCTAGAAGCTTATTTGAATCAGTAAGATACATCTCGTATAACGACATGAATTCAATTTTATAATATTGTTGCTAATTTATTTCAAATGCAGGTCCCATTGGCAACTATTTGTTCTATGTCCTAGGAATAATACAGTTATGTGGTTTTGTTCGTTGTGTATAAAGCCTGACATTCACATCAAAGGTGTCATTAACAAGTTAGTTGTACCGAAACATCATATGTTTACACTATGAAGCAAATTTAGGTACAAAAGAATAATGTCATGCATTAACCAACTTGTATCTTGTTTTCTTTGAACTCGTGCACTTAAGACATTGAATGTTGTTGTCGATTGTAAAAGTAATGCAGCTGCACCAAACTGGATTGAAGTAAAGGTTAGTCATTTAATTGATCGTCATCTCCATCCTGTTTAATGTGGTTGTTTCTAAATGTGACATACAAATTGAATTCTTCCTCAACTTAGAGTCATGTTCAAAAAGGAGGCTTTGAATGTGGTTATTACGTAATGCATTGGATGTGGAACATAATAAGGGGCTTTGAAGAATGAATGGACCAAGGTATTGTAACATCCTCAAAAATTATATTCAATAGTTATAATTAATTTATGAAAATGTGATGATATTAGAATACAAATATAAAATGAGTATATCACTATTTCCTTGAAGTAGAAATTACTAGAAAACCCTTAAGATAAAAATTACAAAAATGCCCTTGGACATTTTTTTAAATGACCAAAATACCCCTAGGTTGAATGGCATAATTACCAAAATGCCCCTAGGCCAAAAATGCTCAAGTAACTTTAGAAATTTTGTAGAAACTTGATGAAATTATAGAACACACTTAGCTGACTAAGTATCAACGTATTTTGTGACACAAAACTCTAGAATAAAATTTCTACAAATTTTAGAAGATGACAACTTTGAGCCTGTATTCAAGAAAACTCAAGCATCAGAAAAAGATGAAAAAATGGTACATAAAATCTATAGAACTTTCTATTAATTATAGGATGAATAGACCTATTTAATAAAATGGTTTAGTAATTTTGATGGTCAGAAGAAGTATAGACCAAATCAAAAATAAGATAAAGATGTAGTCTAGAATGAAAAGTTTATGTATTGTCTTGTATAAGACTACTTGGAATTAATTTAAACTATCATTGGGATAAATTCTTAGGAACATATAGAATTCTAATATTCAAAATTTTCTTTAGATAAAAGAATTCAAATTAAATTGGATTTCTTTTTAAGAAAATACCATATTGAAACTAGATTTTTATTCATCATCAAAAATGACCACATGTAGCATGAAAGGAAGAAAAATTTGTATTCCTTCCCTTTG
>PYAF01004266.1:685259-702254 GCA_007407185.1 Glycine tomentella | reverse complement strand
TATTTACAAGTTATTACTAAGTTGTAATTTATTAAAGAGACCAAAAAGTCTCTACAGGCTCAATATAAGCGTAATTTTCTAATATTGAGATAAGTTTTTCTTAACCAATTTTGGTTAAAAATTTTACGTTAGAAAAGTTAACATCTTCTAATTACGTATTATGACCTAGGCATAATATAGTAATTAGAAGGGTGTTACAGGTATTGTAACTTGAACACCTTCACAAAATTAGTGTAGTCACATATTATGTACATCGTTTACATGTCATTGGCTTTGTTGTATAAATTTATATTGTTGCAGTGGTTTAGTGATGGAACAACGTTAGACATGGAGGACATAACAACTATTAGGAAAAAAATAGGCAACATTTTTGTTAGAATCTAAAAGCAAATCATTGTAGGGAGGTTTTTATCGCACTCGTACAAGGATGAAACACTTTGCTGTATTTAGTAAAATTTGTAAAGAATATTACAAACTTTGTTACTTATATTTGTGACAAATATTGGAGGATGTAGTTACATATTAGAATTCATCTTCAATTTTTTGTTACTATCAATATATATATATATATATATATATATATATATATATATATATGCATTGTATTTTTTTAGTGTGAATGATGCTACTTTGCAGGTCATTGTTTAGTCGGAGATTGTGATAGTGGTGATGGTACCCCTTTTTGTAGGATCCAACTGCTCTATCAGGTTTGACAACTACATTTTTGAATCTTTAAAAATTTAGTTGTTTTAACCTTTATGTTGGTTTGCCAAGGACATTGTACTTATTGTTTTGTATTTTTCTGTGCCTCACCTTGCTTCAACAATCACACACACTTATTGGGAGACTTTAGCCATCAAGTTGAGCTTTTTGATTGTTGATATACTTCATATTTAGGTTCAGGTTCCATCTGCAACTATTGTCATAGTTAGTTTCTTCCTTGATTTTGTACTGACACTTTTTAATTTGACTCAAAAGGCCCATTGCCAATTATACATTAGTATGACCCTTTCTCTCTCTCTCTCACTCGCTCTCTCTTTGTCTGAAATATTTTCTAATAATGGACAAAATCCATTCCCACATGTAGGTTGCTGCCATGAAACAATCCCTCTTTGATCATGTATGTATGCATCTATGGCATTGTTATCCAAAGACAATGAATGGTATAAATAAATTTATTGTATACATTACATTAACACTACATATTCTTCTATTCCTTTTTAGTTGTTACACTAACACAGTAGTGACTATGTCCATTAATTAAGTAATTGCTGCAGGGATATCTGGATGAGCATTTTAGGGAATATTGCAGACCAAGAAATGGATAAGCTTAAATCCAGCTTTAACTTTTTCCTCATTCACCAACAATGACACCAAGTGAAGAACTAACATTTCATTCAATGCCTTAATTGAAGTATTAGTGCAATCTGGAAGTAGGCAGTGACTGTTGGTTTAAAGTAGAATCACTTGAAGAATGGACAAAGGATCAAGCTGAGTTTTGTGCTTCCAACATGCCTTGAAGCCTTGGAGATTAATTTGTGATAAATGTAAAAGGAAGAAGCATTTCTAATGATCCAAGTGCATAACATTCATATCATTCATTGAGTTAATTAGATTTAGTTTTAAAATTCACAAGTCTTTGATAAATTAGTTAAGTTTTATCAAAAGTTTTTGGAAAAATAAGTTTCTACTGATTTAATCGATTACATTAAGATAAGAATCGATTATTTTATTCTTTGTGCTTTCTAGAAACTTTTCAAGAACAATGTAATCGATTACGTATCGGATTAGTCGATTATTTTATCTATGTTTTCATATACACTGCTTTGATGAATAGTTTAATCGATTACCAACAATTAGTAATCGATTACATAGGCTAAACAAAAAAAATCAACTCTCTGCCTTAATCAATTACCAAAGACAGTAATCGATTACATCATATGCCTATGGTTAACATGTTTTGCTGCATTAATCGACTACCAAATGTAGTAATCGATTACATAGTTCAAAATGATTTCTGAAGCTTCCTGGCTTAATTGATTACCAGAATCCGTAATCGATTACATAGTGTATTTCAAAATATGGAGCTTCCTATCTTAATCGATTACAAGACAGGATAATCGATTATTCTGTTTGTTGCTCATACCCAGAATTTCTGTTGAACAGTTTAATCGATTACAATCTTGAAATAATCGATTACATATGCAAAAGAATCAATTACAGGAGCGTATGTAATCGATTACTGACAGTTAGAAAAATCTGTTATAAATAGAACCCTTGCTCAGCTGGTTTACTAACTTGATCAATTCGTATTCTGAGCATTCTAAGGCTTTCTAAACATTCTTTTAGTGGTTTTTCTGGGTTCATTGAGTTCTTGCATTCACAAAACTCTTATGGGTTGTTAAGTGATTAGTGAATCAAGAAATTCTTTTTCAAAGCTTGAGGAAAGTGATGTTCTGAGTTTGTATTCATTCTTCAACCTGGTGAAATCATTCATTGGATTATCAGGTGACTTCTTTCCTTAATCTTTGAAGTTGTAATTCTGTTTTGAATTCTGTGTTTGTTTGTTTATTGTAAATGGGTTTCTTGCTTGTAATCTAGAGATAGAGTTTCTCTAGGGGATTTGCTAAGTAGTGTTCTCAGTGGGTTGTCTCTAAGAATCTAATAGTGTTTTAGATTTCTAAAATTTATCTAGGGTTGATAAAGAGAGACTTTGTAATAACTTGTAAGAACTGAAATTTGCAATAGTGGAACTCCATTCTAGTGTTGAGTGGAAGAAAACTGGATGTAGGTTCATAGTGTTTGAAGTGAACCAGTATAAATCTTTGTGTGTTGTTTATATTCTTTATATTGGTTATATTTTGTTATTCTTGATTGTGAGTTCTCGTTATCAACAAAGTTCTTGAGCTATTGCATATCTTGGGTTGAGCATTAGATTGAATAAAGGATCTTGGTTTCGAAAGTGATAAAGATCCAAAAGGGAAAAACTCTGATTTTGTCAAGGAAATTTTGAATTACCTGTTGATTCTAGTGAAGCCAAGTATCAAGGAATGAAGATCAAGCTTCAAGGTTTTGGACTTTCAAAACATGCACAAAAGGATAAGCTCAAAGGAAAACTTGAAGAATCAATTTGATCATTTGTAAAAGGAAGTATATGATCTGATAATCCAAGTATATGCATCATGCATCATTCATTCATTTAAAGGTCATTGAATTAATTGGTTAAGTAAAAGATATTGTTCAGAAAGGCACTTAGAATGAAAAGTTTTTGGAAAAATAAAGTTGCTATTAAATAATCGATTACATAAATAAGAGCATCGATTATTTTGTTCTTCGTGTTCTTTAAAAACAAAACATGATCATTGTAATCGATTACATCTCGGTTTAATCGATTACTCAGGCTTTTATGAAAAAGTTGGAACTCTATGTCTTAATCGATTACAATATTTGTTTAATCAATTACATGCCTGAACATGCATCTTAAGAAAATACAAGCTGACTGTCTTAATCAATTACTTCACGGAATAATCGATTATATTGTTCTTTGTCTAAACCCAGAAAAGCTCAGGATCATTTTAATCGATTACATTATTTCCTTAATCGATTACGAGGTTTATTTAGGAAAAACATGTGCCTCTGGCTTAATCGATTACGTATCGGAATAATCGATTAAATGGTTCGTTCTTGAAACTCAGAACGTTTTATAAACAGATTAATCGATTACTATCTTGATTTAATCGATTACATATGCTAAATAATCGATTACTGGAGCGGGTTTAATCGATTATTTTCAGTTAAAAAGTTGTTATAAATTGAACCTCTTCGGCTGAGGTTTGTAACTTTTGATCATTTGCAAAATTTCGAAGTCTAAAGCATTCACAAAAACTCTGAGCTTTCATTAGTGAGATTCTCTGTGTTCTAAACATACCTAGCTTCACAAAAATCATATGGGTTGTTGAATTAAGAAGGTGAAGCATTTGTTCATTCAAAGATTAAGGAAAGGGAATGCATTAAGTTGATTATCTGTCATTCAATTCGTGAATTCATACATCTACATGCATTCTTGGATTATCAGGTGATGTCTTTCCTTGTTCTTTGATGGTGTAAATTGCTATTTGAATTGTTTGTTAAGATTGGTCTATTGTATATGAGTTCTTGCAAGTGTAGAGATAATGTTTCTCTAGTGTTTTGCTGAGTAGTGTTCTTGGCAAAGGGATTTGGTCTCTAAGAGTCTAATAGGGTTTTAGACTTCTGAACTTTATCTAGGGTTGATAAAGAGAGACTTGTATAATTGCTTGTAAGGATAATTGTTTTGCAATAGTGGAACTCCACTCCAGTGTTGAGTGGAAGAACTGGATGTAGCCTCATAGTGTTTGAGGTGAACCAGTATAAAATCTGTGGCTAATCTTTCTGTTAATCTCTTCATCTATTAATTACTTTGTTTGTGAATCAATATCATTGCTCAAAATTCTATACTCTGTTTTCTATTCTTTGTGAAAAGGGAATTTGATTGAATATTGATTGTTGGTATTAAAACTATTTCTAAATGTGATTAAGATCCTGCGGTAACTCTGATTTTAAACTTTTAATTGGACAAGGTTCAACCAATTCACCCCCCGTCTTGGTTGTTTTGAAGTGTTCCTTTGTTTTTCATTACCAAACTTAACCAATTCACCCCCCTCTTGGTTAAGTGTGAAGTGTTCCCATATTTTACAATTGGCATCAAGAGTTAGGTCTTGTAAGTTACTCAAGATCACTTTCTTTCAAAAATGAATACTTCACAAATAACCTTCAAGAAATCTGCATCCTTAAACAGACCTCCTTTGTTTGAGGGGGAGAATTTCAATTTTTGGAAAAATAGGATGAGGATCTTTATTCAATCCAATGATCCAGGAGCATGGAATGCAATAGAATCAAAGTGGTTCGCCAATCTTTATATGCCACGGGGAATCGATCGGTTGAATCCGTTGCAAGCCTATCTTCCGAACCCCGCATCAAAGTCTTGTCACCGTGCCCGCTTGGGGTCTGAGTAAGGAAAGAGCTCGTAGCCACGTGATAGGTCTTGTCTTGTTGATAACCTGGAGACCGGTTGATAATAACATGATTCCCAAGGAGTGGGATGAGATGAATGATGATGAAAAGAGGATTGTTCAGTATGATTTTAAAGCTAAGAACATGATAACTTCTGCTCTTTCTTCTAATGAATTCTTCAGAACCGTTAGATGTACAAGTGCCAAAGAGATGTGGGAAATGCTAGGGATCACCCATGAAGGGACTGAAGAAGTGAAGAGATCAAGAAAGCACTCATTGATACATGAATATGAGATGTTCAAGATGAATCGAAATGAAAGCATCTCTCAACTCCAAACAAGATTGACACACATAGTGAATCATTTCTTGGGACTTGGGAAGACATTTGATGCTGAAGAATTGAACATCAAAATCTTGAAGTGCCTCACTAGAGCATGGCAACCAAAAGTGACAGCCATCAAAGAATCTAAAGATCTCTCAAAAATGACCATGGCTACCCTCTTTGGTAAGTTACTTGAGTATGAATTAAAATTATCTCAACTAACCTTTGGTGAAGATGTAGATAGAAAAGGCAAAGGAATTGCACTAAAAGCTGCAGCACCTAAGGTGGAAAAAGAAGAAAACTCAAGTGATGAGGAAGATGAAGAAAGCATGAACTTAATTGTGAAAAAGTTCAGCAAGTTTCTAAAGAAGAATAAGGGCAAAAGATTTACAAGAAACAACAAGAACAATTCCAACAACAACACTAGCAATAGAATTTCTGATGAAAATTACAAGAAACAACAAGAAAAATTCCAACAACAACACTAGTAATAGAATTTCTAAAGATTTACATAAGTGCCCTTAAGGTGAAAATTACACAAATACCCTTGGATATTTTGGAAATTATCATAATATCCTTCAGGCCAGAAATGCCCATATATCTTTAGAAATTTTGTGGAAACCTGATGAAATTACAAAGTACTCTTGGCTGGCAAGGTATCAAAATATTTTGTGACAGAAAACTCTAGAATAGAATTTCTATGAATTTTATAAGGTAACAACTTTGAAACTTTATTTAGAAGAATTCAAGCATCAGAAAAATATGGAAAAATGATAAATAGAATCTGTGAAATTTTCTCTTAATTGTAAAATGTATAAACTTATTTAATAAAATGGTTTAGTAAATTTGATGGTCAGAAGTGGTATGGACCAATCAGAATTAAGATAGGAGCAGCCTTGTATGTAAGGTATGAATAGCACTTTGTATAGATTACTTGTGAGCAATTTTTATTGAAATTGAAGTCAGTTTCTGAAAAACTCTAGAATGCTATTATTCAATATTATCTTTAGGTAGAAGAATTCAAATCAAACTTGACTTCCTTTCAAGAAATGCCATGTGTAAAGAAAAGCCTAAACTAGATTATTTTTCTTCATTTAAAAGATAACATGATATATAAGAATGAAAGAAAACAAAAATTTTCCCTTGGCCAAGAGCTATTCCACGTGAAAAGCAAGAAGGTGGGAGAAATTTCAAGACATGCCATGTAAGTAGGACACTTGTAAAGGCAAGCTTTATGACGAAGACAAGTGTTAGGACACTTGTAAGGCACATGATGAACTTAGAAGATTTTTCTTATAAAGTAAAGGAATCATAATGAACTTAGTTAGAATCTAAAGGAATGAGAAGTAATTAAGTTAGGATGGAACTAAATGAAGGTAATTAAGTTAGGAAGGACAAAAATGTCCTTGAATATTATATCATTTTCTAAACACTATATAAAGGGAGGGGGGAACCTTAAGTGCAAGCCATTTTTCAAGACTTTCCCCCTACATACTTCACGTGAAGCTCTCTCCCTTTCATCACCTTCATTTCACTTTTATCCTTCCCTTTAAAGCTTAAATCAAGTAAGAAAGAAACCCCACCACCTTGAAGAAATCACGTGTAAGGCAAGCAACCTTAGGAAAAGTTTGACAAGCTTAGTAGAAGGATATCAAGGCTTCATTTCTTAGAGGATTTCCCAAGGAAGGCAGCCATTATTCCGTTCCATTTTCAGGACTCAAACTCACTTGAGGTAGGCTAGGCTTCAATCTCTAGTTAAGCATTTGTTTGGTTTAACCTATTTGCTTAATTATGCAGATTTATGGTTATTGTTTAGGTTGAAATTTCATGTTATTTGAAGGTTATTTTATGATGTGAAAGTGTTGATTTAAACCATAGGATAGGTAATGATTTATATGTTGAAATATTAGTGATATTTGGAGTCACACTTGATGATTTTGGAAGTGATTTGATGACCTTTGGGCTGATTGTTCATATTTTTACTATGGGATGTTTTTAATTAATTTTTAGAAGTAGAGGTTGAATGGTATGTAGTTAAATGGTTCAAATGCTTGAGTGATTAAATTTGAGGATGAAGTAGTAAGGTGGTAAGTGAAAGGAGATTAAGATGCATGCTAGGTTTTAATCTTTTCTTGTGAAGGTTTAAAGGAATTAGAAATTATATGAAAGATATATTGTGGTTTATTAGTTAGATTACTAACATGATTTTTCTGTAGCCTGAGGATATTCAATTATCATGCCTAAGTTGGTATGATTTTTACTTGAATAAGGTATGATAGTTTAAACCATACTTTTGGATACGTATGATATTATGATATAAATTATTTTCCATGAGGTTGTGTGTATTTGCTCATGGATTTTGCTATTGATGGATTTGATGTGATGATATGTTGATTCGTGTTTCCAAATCCAGTACGAGATTTTGTGAAACAAAATCTGATACTACATACAGTACGATATGTAGTGACCAGGTGCACGTATATGGCATAAATCATGCATGTTTGCGTAGGACAATCGCAGCGTCTACATCCAGTACGAGGTGTAGCTACATACAGTTTGATATGTAGAGGCCATGTGCACCCTGTGAGAACTTCATTTCATGCATTCATATAGCTGCATAATTCTTGTATGAATTTACTTGGTTATATTGAGAATTTTACTAACGTACTAACGTGTTTGGTGGTTTAGATTTTGCCTACTGAGAAATTTTATTTCTCACTATATTTGTTTCATTTTTTTTAGATGGCAACAATAGTCAATTTCCTTGATGATTGGGTCGGTGATGGTGTAGAAAAGAAGATATGAAGTAGGCTTTTGTTTGGAAAAGCTTGTACTTGTTTAATATTGACTTTTGTATCAAGGACTGTGGCTACGTATAATATATTAGTTTCAAATCTTTTGTAAGTTATACATTTTAAAATTAATAATAATACTAATAGTATCTAGTATAATGTTTAGGTCGTTACACTTTATAAAACAGAATGTACTATGTAATCGATTATTATATTTGGTAATCGATTAATGCATCAAATCATATGTGCATTTACATATGATGTAATCGGTTACTGAATTTGGTAATCGATTAAGGCAGGAAGATGGTTTTTTTAGTTTAGCCTTTGTAATCGATAACTGTTCCTTGGTAATCGATTCTTCCAACACTGCTTGAAATAATGTATAGCAATGTAATCGATTACTACCTGTTGGTAATTGATTAAAGTGTTCATCAAGGCAGTGTATATGAAAACAAAGGTCAAATAATCGATTATTCCGATACGTAATCGACATTGTTCTTGAAAAATTTTCCAAAATGAACTAAGAACAAAATAATCGATTATATCCTTAATGTAATCGATTAAGTCAGTACAAAATCATTTTTCCAAAAACCTTTGATTCAATTTAAAATCTTAGTTAAATGTTAAAAGCTTAGTTGGTTTTTCATGAAAAATACTTAGTTAAATCAATGAATGAATGAATGAATGAATGAATGGATCAATCATATTGCTTTCCTTTTACATAAAATTCCAAGTCTTCAGACATGTTTGAAGCTCAAAACAAATCTTGTAGCAAAGGCTTCCAATCTTCATGAAGCTCCACCTAGAATCAACATTCTCCTCTCACTGGAATGCTGCATTATGTTGTGCAGAGATTGGTGTTAATTATCCTTTGACTCGATATAAATTAAGTCCTTTGTAGTAAAGATTAGAGAGCTGCTTCATTTTTTAGACCTCTTGGTCATAGAGACTCTAGTACTATGTCATGAACCAACTCTCCCAAAGGCAGTTACACCTAGGATTGTATACTTTTATATGGCTGACCATATGCCTAATAACCTGAAATAGTTGTGCACATGATATACAAATTATGTCCAACAATGTTTTGAAATTGCATGTTTTGAAATTCAATGATTTGTTTGACTGTTAAGTATAATTTTTTTCAGCAATGTTGTAAAAACTATATGGAATTAGTAGTGGAATGATTAAACTAACAAATTAGTTTTGCTTCCATCACAGATCATAATGAACAGAGGAGAAGGACCGTTAATAGAAATAAAGAGAGTGAAGCTTATGAAGATACAAATGGAAATGTAGCTGAAAATCATTAAGATGTTGAAGACAATACGCTAGAAATTAACCGTGATAAAATAGAAAATGTAGAGTGTTTTCATGCAGGCAGATCAGGTTTGATTGCATTTTGCCATTAAGGTTGCAAGAAATGACTATACAATGATAATGCACTGTACTGAATAATTTTAGTTTAACTTTTGAATGCAGTATTCTGGTAATAGTAAATGTGAGGTGACACTATGAGTATTGATTCATTTTTCCTGAACTTACATTAACCCCGACTCATCATTAGGTTAGTTATTCTATGATAAAATGCGTAATACCCTGTCATGTTGTTGATGCAAAGTCATTATTACATGTAAATAACAAGTGGAAAAAGAATGTTATTATAGAAAACAAAATGTTTTTGCTATTTAATATGGATTTATGGTAGTTGGAAGCTTTGGGTACAAATTTGTAATAATGACTATTTTTGCTGTATGTTATGCAGTTAATGTGAATGTGTTTAGCTTACAGGTCATTTTATAATTTTTAAAAAATAAAATACAAAATGGGATTTCTAAGACGAGAAAACAATAGGAATACCCACAATAACCAAGAGGGGGGTGAATTGGTTGAAACTTGGTCTTTTAAAATTTTTGTCAAATTAGAGTTAAGGAACTTAATCACTTTCAAAACCAAGAATGTTTTTACTCAATCAAATTGCTCAGCTCAAGAAACCAATAGCTCAAAACTGAACTTGTTAGGTAATGATAATGAAACCAAGAACAAATGAACAAGATGACATGTAGATATAGAGATAAAGAAAATTAACACAAGGAATTTATACTGGTTCACTTCACACTAGAAGTTACATCCAGTTTCTTATAATCAACACTAGATTAGAGTTCCACTATTATAAATTTCTGTTCTTACAAGCTTTACAACAACCTCTATCTATCAACACTAGATAAAGAATAGAAATCTAAAACCCTATTAGACTTCTAAAGAGCAAGAACCAGAGAACATTACTCTATTCTTTCCTAGAGAACACTACTCTAGCAAAAGCTTCAAGAACTCACTTACAATAGCATCAAATAACAGAAATTCCAAAACAGAATTACAATCAAAGATTATGGAGAGAAACAACCTGATGATCCAATGAATGTGAATGCATATGAATTACCAATGAAGGTTGAATAGCAGAAAACAGAATTTTAGAACATGCTCTCCATCAAACTCTTGAAGTTTCTTGCCCAAAAATCATTCAATAGCTCATGATGATTAAAAAGTGGGACAAGAAGTTAGAGAACCCAAAAAATCACTTTCAAACTCTTAGAAGGCTTGTGTAAGCTCAGAAAATACGAAGTGTTCAAGCTAGAAATCAAGCCAAGCCTTCCTTCTATTTATAACAATTTTGTAACAACCTGTAATCGGTTACATTCGCCAAATAATTGATTAAAACGCATATGTAATCGATTACATTGTCACTTAATCGATTCAAGTGTTCAAGGCATATTATGGGTTTCAACAACGAGCAAAATAATCGATTAAATCAGAAAAGAGTTGTTTCAGAATATAGCCTGTGTAATCGATTACGAATAATGGTAATCGATTAAAGTAGCAAGGCAGGCTTTTTCAAATGACCTATGTAATCGATTACGAATGATGGTAATCGATTATCACAGCAAGGTACAAAATACATTTTACACTATGTAATTGATTACAATAAGTGTGTAATCGATTAAAACATTTACTAAATCTTTCTAGTTTCAAGTACAAGCCAAATAATCGATTAATCTGATAGGTAATCGATTAAAATGTTCATAGAAGTTTTTCCAGTTTGAAACAAGAACTGAATAATCGATTAAAATGCTATGTAATCTATTAAAACAGTAAAATTATATTTTCCAAAAACATTACTTAATTAAATCCTTTTTCAAATAGTTAGTAGCTTTGATGTTTTAATGAAAATCATTTAAGCAAGTTAATGAGTATGTGAATGCAATGCAAGGATCAAAAGGTTGCCTTCTCCTACACTTCTTTTGAAATACAATCTTCAAGGCATGTGAAAAGCTCAAAACTATCTTCTAATGGGCTTCATTCTTCATGTTGCTCCCCCTATATCCAATAATCTCCCTCTTTTTGGCTTTGAACATGCCAAATATTTGATTGACTATGTGTTAGATTTTGAAGTTCTTTGAGGGATGAGAAGTAGAAGACTTCGAACTTTTGCAAACCTGAAAACAAACCAGCCTCTTTGCCAAGAACAAGTGGTAAGAGATATGCTTGCATAAACATTAATCATTAACTTGCATTAGTTGCTTCCTTAGACTTAATTTGCTCAATTTACTCCCCCTTAATTAGATAATTCATTAGTTTTTGATTTGTGCAAAACTTAGCAGAAAAATAGAGCACAACAGAGTATGATATAAAGTATGATATATCAATCAAAACTTAGCAAAAAAAAAAAAAAACAGAGTACAACATAGTATGATATAAAGTATGATACATCAATCAATATTTCTCCCCCTATTTGGCTTATCAAACACAAAAATATAGCACAACAAATAATGAGAAGGAGAAACATAGAAACTTCATTAATCAATAGGGAGGAACAGTACATTAATCATAAAAAAAAACATAAAAGAAAACATATGAAAAACAAAAAGAGGAAATACAAGAAACTTAAAGAAACTAGAAAGAAAAACATAGAAATCCTAAAAAGATTCATTATGTATGGAGCATATAAAACACATCACCACACAATCATCATGTAACATAAACAAGCCCCTGCTGATCCAGTAAACATAAGCTTAAACATAGGCAGATAAACCAGAATATCTCATAGATATAATCAGGAGGAACGTCATATCCATATCATAAACAAGTTATATATATATATATATATATATATATATATATATACATCATCATCTGACACTAACCGTGTCTCTACAAAGGAATGAGCCAACACCGACCTTGGTCTCAAAGACCACTTCCTCACACGAGGGTATACAAAACTATACAAAGCATATACAAATATATCATGTGTGTATACACACACACACACACACACACACCTCTTCCCTATACAGGGGATAAAACAAGCACCCAAGCAAAATGAGCCTCCCAGCTGTCTCTGCTGCCACACAGCTGAGTGGACCACGTCTCTACTGGGGCCTCCTGCCCTGAGACTGCTCCTCTATGCTAGAAGAGTCACCTGTAACCACATAACCCCACACGGGGTGAGATATACATCTCAGTAAGCTCATGGTCCTTGGAGGAATCTCCTCCACCCTGGTTCACTTTCCATGACACAAACATAGGGCATCACAATCACATTGGCCTCCCGGCCCTCAAAACAATACAAGCAAGTCATCTTGCTCAATATACAGCGTATCATCATCAACGCCAACCTCAGTGTGAGACCAGAACTCACACCTGTGTCATCCCATCGGGAGCTACCCCTTACGCATGGACGCACGTATATGACACCTCTGAGAATAGGCACTCAACCGCGACGGGACACACCTATCTCTTGGTCTTAAGGGATCATCATCACCCTGGGATCATCATCATCCACGTGCAAACCAAACTAGGAGGTGTGCTCTCCTCCTAGGGAGGTCCATACTTATCTCACTGGCCAGAAGATCTATCCACAGGCATCATACATGTTCAAGCATAGATGCAGCATACATATCATTATGAGGATGCAACAACCAACAATGAATGCATCATGAATGCAACCATCACTCCCTCGGAGTCTGGTGGAGCACACAAGTGGGAAACATCCCAAGGGACCAAGAACTTACCTGGCAAAGCCGAGCTCTGCAGTTCTCTCCCTGCTCTGTGGCCTATGCCACTGACACCCTCGGTGTCACGCCCTAAACAAGGCACATAACACAGATCACAACCGATTCAAGCATACCATGCATCAGCGAATCAAACGGTCCTCTAACTTAAAGTTCATCATAGCCCAGCGCACACTAGGCCTCTCACAGACCCTCAGAGGTCTATCACAGCTTAATCAGGGCATTAGAGTCACCACAGACTCAATACAAGCCAAACACAATGAGCTCAAAGCTCTCAACAGCCCAATTACTCAGAATACACGCAGGGCTTGAACGGTCCATATCACACACAAGACACCGTTCATATGGCCACTCAGGCACATCAAAACCATCAACAAGGTTGTTGCATGTCTCAATATCATCATGTGACTCAACACAAGTCACACATGCATAATCATAGAGCCAAAACCAAGGTTCACCAAACTAACATCTGAGAGCTAATCCTTCATCACTAAACCGTTCTAAACACACTTTTCTACAGGACCCATGGCTAATTCTAGCCCCAGCTCAAGTGGGTCACTATTCACCCAATACCCCAATTCATAAATCAACCGGAGAAACTCGAGTTTCTTACCTCAATGGCGACAAGAAAGGCTCGTGGACAGCTTCCCCTAGCTCGGTTGTCCAAGAATCGACGTCGTTCCTCACCGAACTCGAGTTCAATGGATTTCCCTTGAGAAAGAAACTCTTTGATTAAGGGGTTTTCAAGAAAAATTGATGAAGGATTATGGCTCACAACTGGTTTTCCTCATGATTAGAGGTTAAAGGAAGTAATTTGGGTGAACTAAGGTGAAGAAATGAAGCTTGGAGCTTTAATAATGGAGGTGGATGTTCAGAGGAATAAGAAGAAAGGAAAATGGGTCCAAAATTCGTAAAATGCTCCTTTTATACTAGGCCTGACCGACCTGCCGCGTCGATCGCGTCACTCTGGCGCTGATCGCGCCAACCTCCAGAGACAATGGCGCCATCCGCGCCACTCCCGCGCCAGCCTCCAGAACTGTGGCGCTACCCGCGCCAATCCGGTGCCACTTGCACCAACAGCCAAAGAGCACGGCACTGATCGCGTGAACTGGGCGCCACTCGCGCCAGTTTCCAGTGGGCACGGCGCTGATCGCGCCATTTTGGCGCTACTAGCGCCACACCTCTGCACTGGTTTCTGCAGAAGAATTCTGCAGAAAACCCTGGGCTATCCGTGCAGAAACTTGCGCTGTCCACGCTAGGACTCAGGGTCATTATATTTACCCCTCATTTTTAAGAATTTTGTCTGCAAAATTCAGAACCATACCCGTCAAACAACTCGGGATAAAGCTGCAACCGCTGCTGCTCCGGCTCCCAAGTCGCTTCCTCAAGTGTTCTTCCTTCCCATTGAACTTTAACTATGGGAATGGTCTTGCTCCGGATCCGCTTTTCCATCCGATCCAGAATCCGCATGAGTCGTGTAGGACTAATCAGATTCTCTCTAATCTGAACGGTGTCAGGTTCTACCACGTGTGATGGATCTGCCACATACTTTCTCAACTGGGACACGTGGAAAACATCTTGCAGCCCTGACAACTGGGGAGGTAAAGATAGCCTATAAGCCACTGGTCCTACTCTCTGAAGAATCTGGTAGGGACTAATGAACCTAGGACTCAGCTTCCTCACACCCAAAGCCCGTCCTACACCTGTGACCGGAGACAACCTCAGAAACACATGGTCGCCCTCATCAAACTGCACCGGCCTGTGTTTATGATCATAATAACTCTTTTGTCGGCTCTGAGCTCTCATCAACTTGTCTCTGATCATCCGGATCTGTTCAGAAGTCTCCTGAACCATCTCAGGTCCAAGAAGTTGTCTCTCCCCCACCTCTGCCCAACAAACTGGAGTTCTGCACCACCGGCCATACAAAGCCTCATAGGGTGCCATGCCCAGACTGGCATGAAAGCTATTATTATATGAGAATTCTACTAGAGGTAGGTATCTATCCCAGCTAGTACCTTGCTCCAAGGCACAAGCTCTCAACATATCCTCCAGAGTTTGGATGGTCCTCTCTGTGTGACCTGAGATGTCTGAGGATGCTAGGCTGTACTAAGCCTCAGCTGGGTCCCCAAAGTCTCCTGAAGAGCACCCCAGAACCTAGAGGTGAACTTTGGATCTCGGTCACTGATAATGTTATCCGGGACACCATGCAATCTCACTATCTCCCTGACATACAGCTGGGCCAACTTCTCTACAGTGTAGTCAGACTGCACAGGTAAGAAATGAGTAGACTTGGTCAGCCTATCCACAATCACCCAGATGGAATCATATCCAGTCTGAGTTCTCGATAACCCCACTACAAAGTCCATGGAAATGCTGTCCCATTTCCATTCAGGGATCTGTAAAGGCTGTAGCAGACCAGGCGGTTTCTGATGCTCAATCTTTACCTTCTGACACACCAGACACTTAGCCACATGCTCAGCTATGTCTCTCTTCATCCCTGGCCACCAGAAGTTCTCCTTCAGATCATGATACATCTTAGTGGCACCTGGATGAATGCTGAATTGACCCTTATGTGCCTCAGTTAGGACGACATCTATCAGCTCGCCCTTAGGCACCACAACGCGACCTTGGTACAACACCAAGTCATGATCTTTGTAACACCTCTCTTTACTCACTCGTGCTTGATTGTTTTTATATGAAAATTCGTGTTCTTTCTGTATTATAACATTTTTAGTTATAAATTTTTCACAAAAATTCCTTTTGCTTCGCTTACAAATGATTCGTTTGTAACGTACATGATTCTTCCTCACCACGGTTTGATTATAATAATAAGATACAGTGATCCAGAATAATACACAGACTGTCTAATACAATTACATGCCACAAAATTACACAATCAAATCGTCAAAACTTCTTCATCATTCCTTCATCTACAGTTCGCACTTTCCTGTTCCTCTGCTCACTCAAATGAATTGGGGTCATCACAGGTGTCAACCACCGACACAACATAGGGTAAGTTTTATGATAAACAAAGTTCGAATAAAACATACATAACAAAATACGTAATGAATAAAACACTTATATAACAAAATACATACCTAAACAATAATATTTATAAGACAGAAGGTTCATCCACAGATTAAATTACCTCAGCACACGAATTAATTCATATCCTTCACACAACATCCTCTCAACAAATAATTATTTCACAAACTTATCATGTGATGTATAGAATGCTTGCTTATCTCTTTTTGCATGACTGAGAATTCATTCACAGATTAATTCATCCCATTTACTCAGCCCACAAATACTCATTATGTAATGTATGGAATGCATGTTCATCTTTTTATATGATGCATGACTGAGATCTCAGCTTCTCAACATCTCAATATTAGTGGCCACAGTCAAGATAGCCCCACCCTCCCTCAGTGGAACGAACTTATCCAACCAGTCAGGGTAGCCCAGTGGCGCGTAGGATTATCACCTCCACCCATGTGATCATCATGGTGGTGTGGTCCTCACTGTCTCAACCACCCCCAAGTTCAGACGCCTCTGAACGTATGGACTCAGTTTAGCTATCTGACTCACCTCCTCTTGAGGTAACATCTTCACAAATTTACCCCACCGGGTATATATGCACATGGAACATGCATGAATGATTTATTTTATCACATCTTTAATTATTCTTCTTCTCATATCACATACACCTCAAAACTCAACATCTTTACAACTCAAGGCATATGCTTTTTAAACAACACGTAAAGCTTCTTTTAATCATCACATA
>PYAF01004266.1:654428-675951 GCA_007407185.1 Glycine tomentella | reverse complement strand
GAAGTTATGAATTACGCTGAATTATTGAGAAAAGTAGTGTACTTGTATTATATAAACTTTTGTATTCGAGACATTGGCTATGTATATGAGTAACAAATCTTTTGCAAATTTTACGTTTTAAAAATTTTACTATTATACATTTCTTAAAGATTACCCTTAAGTAAAAATAAAAATAAGTAAATATTTAGGTCGTTACAAAAACAACACAAGAATTTATACTCGTTCACTTCTCAAGAAAAGCTACATCTAGTTCTTCTAATCAACACTAGATTAGAGTTCCAATATTATCAAATTTCAGTTCTTACAAGCTTTACAACAATCACTCTTTATCAAACCTAGATAAAGAACATAAATCTAAAACCCTATTAGATTGATCAAAGTATAGAGAACCCTTCTCTACTCTTCCCTCTAGAGAAACCCACTCTAGAAAAAGTTTAAAGAACCTTTTACAATAGTTACAAATAGCCAAGAATTCAAAAACGAATTTACAAGAGTTAATAGAGAAAGCCAACCTGATGATCCAATGAATATGAATGAATATGATTTACCAATCAGAGTTGAAATGCATAAATCAATTTCAGACCTTTCTCTCCAAAAACTTCTTTGAAAACTTTGTCCAAGAAATCTTTCAATACACTATGAAGATTTAAAAAGTGGACAAGAACTATCTAGCTCAGAAAATCCTTTCTAACTTTAAGAAGGGTTGTGAGTGCATCTTTCAGACAAACTCACATTCTATTTATAACCAACTTTTGTAACAAAATGTAATCAATTAAATTGCCATTACAATCGATTAAATTATCACATGTAATCGATTAATCTTCCAGATAATCGATTAAAATGTTCTTAGCTCAATCTGGAATTTATAACGAACAAAGTAATCGATTAAAACGAGTTGTAATCGATTAAACCAAACATGGTTTAGTTATGAAATAAGCTAATGTAATCGATTACTGATTGTGGTAATCGATTAATACAAACATGTACAATTTCAGAATAAGCCTAGGTAATCAATTACGGATTGTGGTAATCGATTAAAGTAGTCATGCATATTTAAAAATGAACTCATGTAATCGATTATAGTATAATGGTAATCGATTAAGACGGATAATCATGATTTACATTTTGTGCTATGTATTCAATTATGAGTAGCTAGTAATCAATTAAAGTGTTCTTCATGATTTTTCCAGAATCAAACAGAAGTTGGTAATCAATTATATCCTCGTGTAATCGATTAAAGCAATGATATTTTGTTTTTCCGAAAACTTAACCATGAGAAATTAACTTCTTTTAAAAACATGACCAACTTTAATGCAAATAATTCTTTTTTATACGTGTTGTAATTACAAGAAATCACTTGGTTTTTTTTTTTTACATGCATGTTAATGGTCATGTTCATGCAATGTAAGGATCATAAGATTAGCCTCTCATACACTTAACCCATTACAAATGCCTTGACATGTGAAAAGCTAAAATCTTCCTTCAACAAGCTTCATCTTTGATTTGATCTTCTTCTAGCTCCTTCTATATTCAACACTTGCATGCAAATCATTTTCACTAAAAAATCTGTACAGCTTAATAATTGGGCTTTTTTCTTTTGCCATGTAAGTTATAATGTATGAAATTAAGTGCTATACTAGTAAGCTAACTTGCACCAAAAAAAGGCAAACGGTGCAATCTATTTAATATCTTGTATATGATCCAGAATATATACTTGACCAACTTTGAGGAGTGGCATCCATAATATATACTTAACTCACTTTTAGAGAATACTATCAGATTTAAGAACTTTAACAACTTCCTACTCTGATGGTGCACAGGATTCTCACCCACACTTCATGTGATCATCATGGGTGGCGTGATTTCCCACTTAAGACGAAATCCAATCTTACGCTTCTTGTAACACCCCAATATTTCAAAAACTACAAATATGTGTTGAATGAAATGTTCTTGTGCAATTATTGAAGTAAGTGTTAAAGTTATGTGGAATATGATTTGTATATATAAAGAAATTGTGTTAAGATATTAATTAGAGATATTACAAAAATGTTTAAAGAAAATGACTATATCATCCTTTTTGTGAAGCAAAAATCATAGAAATGTCCATAGGGTGACAATTACACAAATACCCTTGGATATTTTGGAAATGACAATCATACCCCTTGGATGAATGGTGAAATTACCATAATGTCCTTCAGGTCAAAAATACTAAGATACCCTTAGAAATTTTATGAAAACTTGATGAAAATACAGAATACTCTTAGAAGGCAGATTATCAAAATACTTTGTGATAGAAAACCATAGAATAGAATTTCTATGAATTTTATAAGATAGATAAAATTAGAAAAATCTTGATGGATTTTATCAAAATACTCTTAGATGGAAGATTATCAAAATACTTTGAAACTTTATTTAGAAGAATTCAAGCATCAGAAAAATATAGAAAAATGATAGATAAAATCTATGAAATTTTCTCTGAATTATAGGATAAATAAACTTGTTTAATAAAATGGTTTAGCAATTTTGATAGTCAAAAGTAAAATGGACCAATTAGAATTAAGATAAACGTAGTCTTGTAAGTAAAGTCTGAATAGCACTCTGTATAGATTATTCTTGAACAATTTTTATTAGAATTGAAGTTAGTTTCTGAAAAACTCTAGAATGCTATTATTCAATATTATTTTTAGGTAAAAGTGTTCAAATCAAACTTGACTTCCTTTCAAGGAATGCCAATATGTAAAGAAAAGCACGAACTAGAATATTCTTCTTCATTTAAAGGTGACATATGTATCCAAAAGAAGCCATATAATTTTCTCTTCTTTAAAAGAAAATGAAATATAAGAAAGAAGGAAAAATGGAAGATAAAAATCTTCCCTTTAGCTAACCAAATTCACATGAAAAGAAGACAAGGAGAAAGGGCTAAAAAGTCATATTTTGATGCAAGACAACATGAAATGAAGTAGGATCTTCTCCTTTCCTCTAGAGTCCACGTGAATAAGCAAGAAAGGTGGAGAAACTTCAAGAGCTTGGACAAGTGTAGGGACACTTGTAAAGTGGTGACCAAGTGGAAAGGTAAGTCATTATGGTTATGAGATATTTTTCTATAAAGTAAAGGGATAATAATGAGTCAAGTTAAAACCCAAAGGAATAAGAAGAAACTAAGTTAGGGAATAATGAAACAAGAAGAAACTAAGCTAGAATGAAACTAAATTAGTTAGGAAGGACAAAAATGTCCTTGAATATTAAATCATTTTCTAAACACTATATAAAGGGTAGTGGGGACCTTGCTTGAAAATCACTTTCAAGACATTCCTTCCACTAACACCTCACGTGAAGTATCCTCCCACATCCCTTTCATCCTTTCATTTTCAAAGCTTAAATCAAAGAGAAAAGGCCCCATCATCATAGAAAGAATCACGTGTAGAAGAGCTAGCTAGGAGGAAGTAAACAAGCAAAAAGGTTATAAGGTATGTATAGGGAAGTTTATGCTAAATATAGTTTAAGTATTTATAGAATCTCATTTATTTCTATGGAAAAACAAAGCTTGCACACCATGTGTTTGATGAATTGTTTCAAAGAAGTAAAGATAGTTTGAGTGTGTTTTGTTCAAATAGATGTTTGAAGTTCATGTCTTATTGAGTGTTTCTATAAATTTCTGTGAAATTCATGTGTTGCTTAGTGTTTTATGAATCCTTATGAACTTCATGTGTTTTCATGAATTTTTCTATACAAGCTGAGTTCTATACTTGAATTTTGTTGAATTTCTGAGTAAAGTATGAAGTTGAAGATTGATGCTTAAAATAAACATGAGACGATAAAGAAATTATACATGAAAGTGAATCAGTCTTATATGTCTCATATGCATATGCCCGGTGGGGGTTAGTCCGTGTTATTTGCCTCAATAGGAGGTGTGTCAGATAGCTACAGGAACTGAGTTCGAGCGTTTAGACAAAAGGAGTCTGAGTTTGAGGGTATTTGTGTAATTGTCACCCTAAGGACATTTCTATGATTTCTGCTTCACAAAAAGGATGATATAGTCATTTTCTTTAAACATTTTTGTAATATCTCTAATTAATATTTTACACAATTTCTTTATATATACAAATCATATTCCACATAACTTTAACACTTCAATAATTGCACAAGAACATTTCATTCAACACATATTTGTAGTTATTGAAATATTGGGGTGTTACAGGAAGCGTAGGATTGGATTTCGTCTTACTTACCCCTTCTATTAATTTTACCTATACATTATCTTTCTATTCTTATTATCGCACGCTTTGAGTAACCTTAATTCGATTCCTCTTATTTTAAGGTCCTAAGGATATTTTATGAAATATCGATTCCTCGCATATTAAATAAATTACCCTGGCATTAAGATCCTAATCGCGCGTTTAATACGATCAAAACGTTATGCCCTATTCCTAGCAACGTAACGTGATGCGTGAAATCATTCGATTCAAACCCTAAATTTACTTTCAAGTCACCTTTAGGGTTAAGTTCATGAAACTAACGATCACTTAGAATCAAGCATTAAACATGGAATGAAATCACCAATAAGAAATACAATAATGCATAGATAGAAATTAAAAGATCATAGGGATAAGAAGAATATGTTCAATCCTAGAGAAGCTTAAGCGAGCATCGAAAGAACTTCCTTAAGAGAATCACTGACGAAGTAGCTTGTCATCGATCCTCTTTTCGGCAGATTCTCCACTACAAAAACTAACTTTCCTTACTTCTCTAACCCTCTACTCTCAACTAGGAAGGATCCTAAGCATAAAACATGAATCAAGGAGCTATTTTGGTGCCAAAGAACCTCTCATCACCCAAAGATCCGTGGGCTATTTATAGGAATTGCCTCCTCCTGCTTCACTCGCCCAGGCGAGTGATTCCTTCACATTTTGGTCTCCTGGGCGAGCTATCCCTTATCACCTTGGAACTTGTAGCTTGCCTAGGCAAGCCAAATGCAGTAGATGTGGTCGCTGGGCGAGCTTATATCTTAAGGCTGAAGTTTTCTTTGGGCTTTGTTGATTGTTGGGCCTAGATTGCTTCTGAAACTTCAATTTTTTACTTTGATCACCCCCTTTTTCTTGGCTTTATATGCTCGAAACTTCCGGAATCTTCAAACCTATCAAAATACACCATTAATTTGGATCTTCTCAAAACATGAAATCATAACTTAACTACATACAACTACAATTTGACTAGGTTTCTAGGGTTAATTTGTAAATAAATTTAATCAAAACAACGGATAAGTGCCATCCTATAAGTTCTATATTTACTAAAATGTGGCACTTATCAAAGAGCCAATTGGTAAGCAATAGGCCCAACTCTTTTTAGGATTTAATAGGGATACATGAAATGAGGACTTAGCTTTCTGACCTTCATGGATCTCCCAACCCAAGTCTTAGGAGTAACTCTAAAAAATGTGTTCTCCTCCTTGAAATTCTAAAGGCTTCCTTCTCTTGTCAACATAACTTTTTTGCCTACTTTGAGTAGTGTGCATGCTTTCTCTAATCAACCTGATCTTATTTGTGGTTTCTTGAACTATGTCTTTCTATATCAAGGTCTTCTCACTAAGGGGATCTACACTTCCTCCCATAAAGGGCTTCGTAGGGTGCCATGCATACGCTAGCGTGATAACTGTTGTTATACCCAAACTCTATAAGGGGTAAAAACTTATCCCAACTTCCACCTTCATCAAGAGCACACGCTCTAAGCATGTCTTCAAGGGTCTATATGGTCCTCTTTGATTAACCATCTATTTGAGGATGATTAGCAGTGCTAAAACTTAGCTTGGACCCAAAAGCTTGTTGGAATGCCCTCCAAAATCTAGAGATAAATCTAGGATCCCTATCTGACACTATAGAGGCAGGTATGCCATGAAGCTTAACCATCTCCCTAATGTATAGGTCTGCCAATTTGTCCAATCTGTAGTTTCATTAATTGGCAAGAAGTGAGCAAACTTGGTTAGCATGTCCACAATTACCCATATGGAATCTAAACCCAAATGAGTCTTAGGGAAACCCGTCACAAAATCCATAGAGATTCGTTCCCATTTCCACTCAAGAACTTCTAAAGGTTGCAGCAAACCCGAAGGTTCTAGGGTTCAATGTTAACCCTCTGGCATACAAAACACCTAGATACAAAACTAGCTACACATTTCTTCATCCCTAGCCACCAATACATCTTCCTTAAATCCTTATACATCTCAGTTATCCCTGGATGTATGGTGAACTCACCCTTATGGGCTTCCTCTAAAATCTTCTCCCTAAGACCCCTCCTTAAGGACTATGACACTTTTCCTTAAACAACACCAGGTCATCAACATATAAGGTATGACCTTCTTGGTTCACCAATGATTGTAGTTCTTGGTTTAGAAGTTTTTCCTTCTTAATCAGAACTCTAATCTTACTACTAATCTCCAGTCTATTCAACTTCATGCTTAATGTATTCAGACACATTCAAATTCAAGTCCTTAAACTCTTCTATCAAGTTCATTTCTTGCACCATCAAGCTAGACATATGCAAAGACTTCCTACTAAGAGCATCAACCACTACATTGGCTTTCCCTAGGTGATACTTTAACTTGAAATCATAATCCTTGAGAAACTCTATCCACCTTTTTGTCTCATATTCAACTCTCTCTGCTCAAACAAATATTTAAAGCTTTTATGGTCACTAAAAACCTCAAACTTTGCATTATACAAGTAATGACTCCAAATCTTTAAGGCAAACACCACAACTGCTAGCTCAAGATCATATAGGTAGGGTAATTTCCTTCCTGAGTCCTAAGTTTCCTAGATGCATATGTCACCATCTTGCCCTTTTGCATCAATAAACACTCTAATCCATTTTTAGAAGCATCACAATAAACCTCAAGGCTCATAAAGGGATCTAGAATAATCAAGATCGGTGATGAGACCAAACGCTTCTTAAGCTCTTGAAAACTTTCTTCACACTCCTTATCCCACTCAAAAGGTTTCCCTTTCCTAGTCAACTTGGTGAGGGGTAAAGATAGTCTAGAGAAACCCTTTATGAACTTCCTATAGTAAGCGTCAATATTAGGAAACTCCTCACTTCTGTCATTGACTTAAGTTGCCCTCATCCTAATACCGCATCAACCTTACTAGAAACAATTGCCACACCCCTACTAGAGATGGTATGTCCTAAAACCTTCACCTCATCAAGCCAAAATTCACACTTTTTTGGCTTGGCATACAAGTGCTCATCCCTCAAATGCTCCTCATCGTCTTCTGGTGTTTTAGAGTATATCAAGATATCATCTATAAACACCACCACAAAATTGTCAAAGAATGGTCTAAAGATTTGGTTCATGTAGTCCATAAACACGACTGGGGCATTAGTCAAACCAAAAGGCATTGCTACATACTCGTAGTGCCCATACCTTGTCCTAAAAGCAGTCTTAGGAGTGTCTTCACTCTTAACTCTAATATGGTGATATCCTGACCTTAAGTCTATCTTAGATAGCACTAACGCTCCACGCAACTGATCTAGAAGGTCATCTATCTCAGGCAATGGATACTTATTCTTGATAGTCAAAATTTTCAATTGCCTATAATCCACACATAAGCTCATGCTCCTATCTTTCTTCTTCACTAAGAGCATTGATGCTCCCCAAGGAGACACACTAGGCCTTATGAACCCCGTCTCCAACATCTCTAATTGTTCCTTAAGCTCACTTAACTCCAAAGGTGACATCCTATAAGGTGCGACTGATACAAGGTCTTTGTTAAACTCAACATTCATATTTGGAGGTAAACTAGAGACTTCCCCAGGAAAAACATCTTGGAATTTGCACACTACAGATATAGCTAACACATCATTTTTAGCCTCTACTTTAGCAGAGAACAAAAGCATGTATCCTTGAGCCCCCTCAACTAAAGACTTAAGGCAGGCAACAACAAAAACAATGGAATTGGACATAGAAGAATCAATTGATATTGGTTGTTTAGCAATGGAAATAGTTTTATCTGAACAATTTATGATGCCACAATTTGACGACAACCAATTCATACCAAGTATGACATCCAAACCAAACAAAGGCAAGCAAGTAAGATCAACAAGATAAGAGACACCTTGATACACTAAAGGACAATTAAAACAAGCAATGGAAGTAACTAGCTTTTCCTTTGCAAGAGTAGCAACAGTCAAATCAAAAGGCAATTTAGAAACATTCAAGGCTAAATTTTTCATACAATCAAGAGATATGAACAAATGTGTTGTTCATGAATCAAACAATATAAATATTTTTCTTTTTTTAATAAAGCTCATACCTTGAATCAAACCATCAAACTTCTTCACCTTTCCCTCTAGAGTGTAAAGACTCTCCCCTGGTTTTGTGGCCTTGGTTGGGGTTGCCCTGCTAGCTTTGTGGAAGCTGAAGTTATGGAATCAAGAAGAATGAAGAATACAAGTTTTGATGTTTCACATGCCCACTCAATTGATGGCCTTTGTAATTTCTTATTTAGGCTTGGTTCAGTTGTTAAAGCTTTATAATCCTCACTAGTTTTGATTAATTCATGCATTCATACATACATTTGAATAGGTTTAATCATACAGTAATAAGAAATTAGATAGAAATTTATAAAGGCAACTAAAACTTTATAAAAACTTCTTCTCATTGTTTTAATCGATTACATTGGAGATATAATCGATTAAATGCATGTGAATGCATTCTAGTTTTTGCCTTATGAACATTTTAATCGATTATCTCTGATTCGTAATCGATTAAATAAGCTTAACACATAATTATACATTCTCTATGATAATTGATTATTTTGAGATATAATCGATTACATAAGCTTCTGCATAAATTTTTGCAGCATGTTGATTTGGTTTAATCGATTACCAGATGATTATAATCGATTAAATGTGCTTTGATCAGTTTTATACATGGTCTGTGATAATCGATTAAATAGGAACTTAATCGATTACATGTGTGTATTAGAAAACTGACTTCATCTGGTATAATTGATTACTAGATGACTTAATCAATTATTTTGTTCATGAAAAATTTTCAGATTCCTGATGAACAATTTAATCGATTATCTGGTTAAAATAATCAATTACAATAGTTAAAATAATCGATTACATTGACGAAATAATTGATTACAGTTAATTAAGTCTGCTTTTTTATAAATAGAACAGTTTGGTCTATGTTACTCATTAAGAGAAAATCTAACTCATTCAAGTCTTGAGAAAAACACTTTCTACAGTTCTCAAAAACACCAAAGCTGAGTTTAAAGAGAAAATCAAAGATGCTTATTGTCATGGAGAGTTACATGATTTGTTAGTCATCATTCTCATTGTTTGAAGAGTTTTTCAAGCTATTGGTTGAAGAAATCATCAAGAAAGAGTATTTGCATATATTCTTAGATTGTTTGAATCATTCATTTCATTGAATTAGCTGAGGATTATAAGATGATATCTTTCTTGAACCTTAAGCTTTGTTTGATATTTGTTTTGTGTGTGAGTTGATTGTCCATATAACAATTGTATTCTTCAAAGCTTTTTCTATAAAGGTTTTCTAGAGGGAAGAACAGAGAAGGGATATCTGGTTCTTGGTCTTTTGAAAAGTCTATAGGGTATAGATTTTGAATTTTACCTAGGGTGGGTAAAAGAGATCATTGTAAGCTTGAAAAGAACTAATATTTGTTATAGTGGAACTCCGACCAAGATTTGGTTAAAAGAAAATTGGATGTAGCCTTTGAGGTTGAGAGGTGAACTAGTATAAATCTTATGTGATTTAATATTTCTGTTTGTATTTCATAATGTTCTTGAAGTATTAGTTTTGTTCATCTTACAATATTGGTCACAGCACAAAAGTGGTTTGATTGGTGAAGGAAATTGTTTTTCTATTTGGTTTTAAAAGATACGATCCTTTTTGAAAGTCTTTCGCTGTTACATATTTTGAAAGGAAATTAAAAAAAAACTCTGAGGTAAAACCAATTTACCCCCCTCTTGGTTATTTGCACAAGAGTTCATTATATTTTCAATCGACATCAAGAGTTGGCTCTTGTAATTTGCTCAAGATCTTTCTAAAATTTTTGACAATGAATACTAATCAAATAACATTCAAGGAGGGAGCCTCATTGAATAAACCACCTTTGTTTGAAGGGGAACATTTTAACTTTTGGAAGAATAGGATGCAAATCTTCATCCAATTGAATGACCCGAGTGCTTGGAATTGTATTGAGAAAGGTTCTTTCATTCCTACAAAAATTGTTGATGGAAAATCAATACCAAAAGAATGGGATGAAATGTCAGAAATAGAAAAGAAAATGGTTCAATATGATTTCAAGGCAAAGAATATGATAACTTTTGCATTATCTTCCGATGAATTTTTCAGAACTGTTAGATGTAAAAGTGCTTAAGAAATGTGGGAATTACTTGAAGTTACTCATGATGTGAGAAGATCAAGGAAACAGACTCTCATTCACAAATATGAAATGTTCAAAATGAGATATGATGAGAACATCTCACAACTTCAAACTAGATTCACCCACATAGTGAATCACTTGCTTGGGCTAGGAAAGACCTTTGATGTTGAAGAGATGAACATCAAGATTCTAAAATGCCTTACAAGGGATTAGCAGCATAAAGTCACAGCCATTAAAGAATCCAAGGATTTATCAAAGATGTCAATGGCAGCCATGTTTGGTAAGCTTTTAGAATATGAACTTGAATTATCTCAACTAACTCATGGTGAAGATGCTGATAAGAAGCATAAGAGTATTGCATTAAAAGATGCATCTTCAAATATAGAAAAGGAAGATGATTCAAGTGATGATGATGATGATGATGATGATAAAAATATGAATCTAATAGAAAGAAAGTTTACCAAGTTTCTAAGGAACAAAAGCAGAAAGCAACGATTTCACAAGAAAAGAAATGACAGCACCTACAAGAACAACAACTCCTCCTCAATCACTTGCTTTGAGTGTGGAAAGCAAGACCACATAAAGTCAGATTATCCCTTGAAATGACGTTGAGACGCATCAAAACAATTTAACTAAGCTAATTCTGTAGCACAGAGTTAACCTAGGTCAACTCAGAGACACGATCAATATGGTTCTGGCTTCAAATCATTGGTAATAATAAGGGGGGATTTTGTCGAATAATTGGTATGCGCAAAGTAAAACATGCAAGAACACAAACTAAATTTAAAGAACAATGCAGAAATTAACAAGATTATTAAGGAGTAAAGTAAAACAGATTAGAAAACATCAATCCAATTCACCAAACCAAGCTATTTGAATCATCATCATTCCCATAAGTTGATTCTATCATGAACATTCATTCAATCTCAATAGAAGCAGTCCAATCGAATCTACTCCTAAATTAATTGAAACCATAACCCTAACTGAAATATCATTCAAATAATTCGAAATTAGGACATGAATCCATAATTCTAACTTGCTTTCAATCCTAATTGCATTCATAATCATGAAAACATAATAGAAATTGAAGAAGAAGGTGAACATTCAAATAGAATTCGAAATACCAAACCGAAACTCCGATTCTTCTCTTGCTTGAGTTGGATCCTTGGATTGATTGATGATTTAGCCTTCCATGATGATCACCAAGGAAAGTCCCATGAATTAAGTACAGAAAAATGGAAGAATAGAAAAATGGAAATGAAGAAGATGAAGAACAATGAAGAACAAATGAGAGAAAATGAAGAACTAGCTTTTGATTCTAAAAACTAAAGAAAAGAAATATAAAACTTGTTTATTGAATTGTAGAGTGTTGTCCAAGTTTCACTAAAGTCACTAATACATATAGTGACTAAGTTCTAAAAATAGAATGGGTCATAAACAAACCCAATAATCTAATTATTTACTATTTACACCACTAAAAGTCCAATTCGCAGCCAAATTACAAGTGCAGAGGTTCCGATTTCAAAGCTCAAAATGACCCTTCAAATGATAGAATTGGCCTTGGCATATTTCTATCAAACTTGTAGATCTTTTCGTTATCTTTCCAGGGACTCCTAGAATGCTCCATTCGGAGTTTTGTAGCACTCTATAGGCCCTGCACAAGTCAGATACGATAAGTGAGCAAAAATCCAAAAATATGCTACAATTAGCAATTAAGTTCACTTTCTTGTCTAAGACAAAACTGAATTAGAATGGGAAAATAAAAATCCAAAAGAGGTCAAATAGGCTAGGAATGATAGACAAAAATTTAACTAAAAGCACTCGATTAAAATATCCCATACTTAAATTTTTGCACTCCCAGCAAAACTAAAAGAAAGTAAGAGAAAAATTCAATCTAAAGTAAACCAAAAATTTAAAGAAAGGGTATGAACAAGGCACACATATTTTTCAAAGGATCATAACACTGCACAAAAGTGAGAGAGATGGAAAGATGGAAGAATAATATTGAGATAATAAACAATCTATGAAAACATGATTTCAATGTGCAAAGTGAGAAAGTAGTCAAATTTAGAATTAAGAATGCACCAAGGTGATAGAATTCTCTCAAATGGTGGCACTCAACCTCATAATGTGTATAGCTTGTATTTACACTCAAACACCACAAGTAACTAGCACATCCAAGCATTGACAAACTTCTAATTTATTCAACTTGAAATACACATGCATCAAAACATCAAAAAGACTTTATTAGCTTGTAATGAATAGCTTAGGTAAAGGTGGATAAGAAAAGGATATTTAAGCTAGACTTAAGAGAAAAGAGGGGCAATGGGGAGCAAGCCAACAAGTTAAAAAAAGGGTAGAAACAAAGAGATGAAGTTTAAAAGAATTTACACGAATGAAAATGAACTATAACAACTTTTATTGCATATATATATTTGTTTTTTTTTACTTCTTTTTCTTTGCTTATACACAATTTTTTTCTCTTTTCTATGAACTTTTGCTATTTGAACTCTTTCTCTTCTCTTTCAAAACAAAACAAAATACAAAAACCCCACACTTGTTTGAAACCCACTCCCAAAACAATTTCAAAGCCCCTTTTCTCCCTAAAGCTAGGGTAACATGGTTTTCCATCATTTTTTTAGTTTTTAATGAGCTAAACAAGAAAGAAAAGGCTAGAGACTCAAAGAGGGTGACAATGGATATCAACACAAGGATAGGTTTATTTGGCTACTGGCTAAAAGAAAGAAGGCCTAAATCATCTCAATCAAAGCATGTGGAATAAGGAATGTCAAAAGAGGCAAGGCAAAACATAGAGTAATCTAACACAAGGGTGAAATCACACATGAAAGAACATATCCACCAAGGCTCAAAAACTCACAAGGCACAATTCTACCACACATGGTTCATCTTAAATTCTTTTCTCAAGCCTACTTATCACTTCAACAATTGCAACAATGATTCACATCAAGTATGAAACCTCACAATCCAACCAACTTTTAACATTTCTCACAATTTATACAAGTTAGAAATCCTATGAAAAACATGAAAAAATGTCTAAATTCAATCAAAAAAGCAACAAACAGAAACAGCATAAACAGGCAACAAAAACATACAAACTCAAAAACTAAAACAGACAAACAGAATGTAGACAGACAGATAAATAGAAAACAGAAACCAACAGACAATGAAAAATAGACAGCAACAAAATATAAACAGACAGAAAACAGAAAATAACAAGAGTTTCAAAAAAAAAATTAGGATCCTTCACCCCCCACTTGAAATGCACATTGTCCTCAATGTAGGCATGCAAAGAAATGCAAACAAAGAGACAACAAATAAAAGAAGGGAAAAGGAAACTCCCCAAAATGTCATTCACGCAAAATTGGCAATACCAAAGAGATGTCCTCCACAAGCTCCTCCTCCACTTGAGGGCTCTCATGAAATGCTTTGAGTTGGTGACCATTGACCTTGAAGACTTTGTCGGTAGCATCATTTTTAATCTCAACTGCACCATGGGGAAAAACATTAGTAATCCATCCCATCTAGATCAAAGTTTACTGGAAATAAGCTTAAGGCGAGAGTTAAACAGTAACACTTTTTGGCCACTATGGAACTCCTTTCTAAGAATCCTAGAGTCATGAAATTTCTTCACTTTTTCCTTGTAAATCTTGGAGTTCTCATAGGCTTCTAAACGAATCTCCTCAAGCTCTTGCAACTGAAGCTTCCTTTGCATACCCGCTTTATCAAATGACATGTTACAACTCTTCACCGCCCAATAAGCACGGTGCTCAATCTCCACTGGAGGGTGGCATGCCTTACCGAAAACCACCCTATAGGGAGACATCCCTAAAGGTGTGCGGTAAGCGATCCTATGAGCCCATAAAGCATCCTCAAGAAGCTTGCTCCAATCTTTCCTGTTTGGGTGCACCACTTTCTGTAACACTTGCTTGATCTCTCTGTTAAAAACCTCTGCTTGCCCATTAGTTTGGGGATGATAAGCTGTAGCAACTCTATGCACAACCCCATACTTCTGAAGCAAGGATGTGAATGACCGGTTACAGAAATGGCTCCCCTGGTCACTAATAATGTCTCCAGGCACACCAAACCTGCAAAAATGTTGGATCTCACAAAATCCACAACAACTTTAGAATCATTAGTTCTGGTGGCCTTAGCCTTAACCCATCTAGAAACGTAATCAACAGCAAGCAAAATATATGAAAAGCCATGAGAAACAGGAAATGGACCCATAAAATCAATACCCCAGACATCAAAAATCTCACAAAAAATAATGGGTTGCTAAGGCATCTCATGTTATGCGTAATTGTGCCTCCTGCTCTCTGACACTGCTCACAAGTGGTGGTAAAATGATGAGCATATCTAAACAAGGTGGGCCAAAAGAACCCACAGTCTAATACTTTCCTAGCAGTCCTCTAGGGACCAAAATGACCTCTGGTAGGTGTGCTATGACAAAACTGAAGAATAGACCGAATTTCATGATCAGGCACACACCTTCAGATCACTTGGTCACTACCAAACCTCCACAAATAAGGATCGTCCCAAACATAATATTTAGCATCACTCTTAAGTTTATCTATTTGGGACCTAGATGCATGAGGTGGAACAACAGATGCAACAAGCAAATTAACAATATCAACAAACCAAGGTGTGACATGCGATGAATGCAAATGCATCAAATGCTCATTAGGAAAATTATCACCAATGGGAAAGGACTCAAGAGGTCCCTCAATCCTGCTCAAATGATCATCAACCAAGTTTTCCGCACCACTTCTGTCCTTAATCTCAATGTCAAATTCCTGAAGAAGAAGCATCCACCTGATCAATCTAGGTTTAGCATCAGGCTTCTTCAACAGGTATTTCAAAGCTGCATGGTCAGTAAAGACAGTGATATGGGAGCAAAGCAAGTAGGATGTAATTTTATCTAAATCAAAAACAAAAGTCAAAAGCTTATTCTCAGTGGTAGTGTAGTTAACTTGGGCTGCATCCAAAGTGCGTGAAGCATAAGCAATAACATGGGATAGTTTACCAACTCTTTGTGACAACACAACCCCAAGTGCATAATTAGAGGCATCAAACATCAGCTCAAAGGGAAGCTCACAATTTGGTGGCTGCATGATGGGAGAGGTGGTCAACTTCCTCCTCAATCCCTCAAATGCCTCTTTGCAAGGTTGGTCAAATGTAAAGTCTACGTCCTTTTGGAGAAGCTTGGACAATGGCAATGTAATTTTACTGAAATCCTGAATGAATCTCCTATAAAAACTTGCATGTCCAAGGAAGGAACGTACTTCCTGCACAGAAGCGGGGTAAGGCAAAGAGGTGATCACATCAATTGTGGCCTTATCAACCTCAATACCTCTACGAGAGACCAAATGTCCTAGGACTATGCCCTCATGCACCATGAAATGACATTTCTCAAAGTTAAGAACAAGGTTAGTACTAATACATCGGTCAAGCACTCTAGAGAGACTATCCAAACATGCATCAAAAGAGGAACCATAAACAGTGAAATCATCCATAAACACCTCCATGCAACTCTAATAAATCAGAAAAAAATGCTTACCATGCACCTTTGGAAGGTACCAGGTGCGTTGCATAGGCCAAAAGGCATCCGGGTGTAGCCAAATGTGCCAAATGGACAAGTGAATGTGGTCTTATGTTGATCCTCTTGTGCAATATGGATTTGCATGTAACCAGAAAAACCATCAAGAAAGCAATAATGTGATTTACCTACCAACCTCTCTAAACTTGATCAATGAAAGGCAGAGGGAAATGGTCCTTGCGAATGGCCTGGTTGAGTCTCCTGTAATCAATGCAAACTCGCCAACTATTGGCCACTCTAGTCGGAATCAACTCATTATCTTGATTCTTCACAATTGTGAGGCCCGGCTTCTTAGGAACCACTTGGACAAGTGAAACTCAAGTGCTATCAGAGATGGGATAGATGATCCCTGCAGCTAGTAGCTTCGTCACTTCCTTCTTCACCACATCAAGAATAGTGGGACTCAGCCTCCTTTGTGGTTCCTTCACTGGTCTAGAATCATCCTCCAAAAGTATCCGATGCATGTAGATGGAAGGATTAATTCCAGGAAGATCAGGAAGTGTCCATCCAATGGCCTTTTTGTGGCCTCTCAAAAAATGCATCAACTTCTCTTCATGCTCCAGTGGCAGACTACTAGATATGATGACTGGAAGCTTCTGAGCATCATCTAAATAGGCATACTTGAGATGCTCAGGTAGTGACTTCAGCTCCAAGGAAGGTGGCTGAATAGTGGAAGGCAAGGAAAGACTAGAGGCGGAGGGAAGTGGGATAGTAGGCTCAGAACTTGTATCTATACCTGGAATACAATCAGAGTGAAGTGCGGAGGAAATTTCCGCACAAATACTACACACAGTAGCAGAATCATCACAGGTATAATTACAAGAACCAATATCAAAATCAGAAAAATCAGAAGAAAGATCAGAAAAATCAGAAAGTAAATCAGAAATATTTACACTATATATTGCAGCATCAATGATATCAAGAAGAAAAACAGAATGCTCTTCTGTAGGATGTCTCATAGCCTCAAAAATGTTAAAAATGAACAATGTCATCACCAAACTCCATAGAAAGAGTTCCCGCATGCACATCAATTTTAGTCCTGGTTGTCATCAAGAATGGTCTCCCTAGGATCAATGTGGAACCATTGCTAGAAGACTCATTCTCCATATCCAAAATGTAAAAATCTGCTGGGAAGATCAAATTATTAACTCGCACCAGCACATCTTCAATAAGCCCAAGTGGAAGCGCAACACTCCTGTTGGCCAAGTGAATGACAACACCAGTGGGTTTCATGTCACCAAGGTGTAGTGATCTGTAAATTGATGTGGGCATGACATTAATGGAGGCTCCAAGATCACACAAGGCATTTGCAAAAGTAATATCTCTAATGGTGCATGGGATAGTGAAAGTGCCAGGATCCTTGCACTTCTGTGGCAAGGTGGATAGTGGAATGGCATCAACAGTTTTGCCTTGTATCAGTGCAAAAACATTTCTGCTCATCTTCACTTGCTCATTTCCCTTTAGCTTCCTCTTGTGGGTGCACAAATCCTTCAAGAACTTTGCATATTTCGAAATTTGTTTGATGGCATCCAAGAGGGGAATGTTGACTTCCACCCTCCTGAAAGTCTTAAGCATATCAGAATCAAGGTCCACCACTTTCTTTGCAGAAATGGCTCTAGAAGCAAAAGGTAAGGGAATCTGTTTTGGTACAGAATTTGTTTTGGCACCATCATCAACTTTTTTACTAGCACCAACATTTGGAAGCTCCGTGCCACTCCTCAAGGTAATAGCACTCACATTCTTCGGATTAATAACTGGTTGTGCTGGAAGGTTACCAGAACTCTGCTGCTACATCTGGTTGATAGTGTGTAAAATAAGGAACACTCACAATTAACCAAGAGGGGGGTGAATTGATTAACCTTGGTAATTTAGAATTTCTTTGATGGAAAACAAGTTTCAAATCAGAGTTTAATTGCCCTTTGGATCTTTATCACAAAACCAATTGAAGAACTTTATCCAAGATCAATCCAAGATTTGTAATGCTTCAAGAATAACCACACAAAACAGAATTCACAACACACAACAGAATTCACACAGGAAATAATCAAAATTGCATAATATAAATCAAGACACAAGATTTATACTGGTTCACCTCAAAACCTATGAGGCTACATCCAGTTTCTTCTACTCAACACTAGAGTAGAGTTCCACTATTGCAAATATTTTCCTTACAAGCAATTACAAGCTTCTCTTCCTCAACCCTAGAAGAAGTTCAGAGATCTAACCCCTATTAGATCCTTAGAAGCCACACCCACACTGAGAACACTACTCAGCTGTCTTTGGAGAAACCCTATCTCCCTTGGAGAAACACTATCTCCTCTTGCAAGAAAACTCACTTACAATAGAATCAACAATTACAAAGTTACTGCAGAAAGTTCACACCCACAAAGAGCTAGGAAAGAATTCACCTGATGATCCAAGAATGAAATGCATATGAAAGAAAACTCAGGTTGAATGCAGACCAATTATGCAGAACAGCTTTCCTAAGCCTTTGTGAAAGAATAGTTTGCTTCACTAACAAGTTTAGTGACCCATGAATGATTCAATGGAAGCAAGACTCAAAGAACCCAGAAGAATGCCTTAGTGACTCCTTAAAATGCTCAGAATATCGAAAAGTTTTTGTTCAATCTTAATCTCTGTTCATTTCTAATCACAAAAGGCAAGGGCTCTATATATAGTTAAATTCGTAACGAAAATAATCGATTAAGTACGCTCTCCACGCTCCTGTAATCGATTAAAATAACCTTTGGAGGTTTAGGATTTCAGAAAACGGGTCAAATAATCGATTAACCCGAGGTGTAATCGATTACACCAGATTGAACAAAATTTCCGTTTATATAAAATAATCGATTACATTTCATGGTAATCGATTAAGCCAGAGGAGGCATAAACTTGATTAGTGTAGAATAATCGATTACAAACCACAGTAATCGATTAAACATGATTTGAACTATATAATCGATTACAATAAGTAGTAATCGATTAAGCCAGAGTGACTGTATTTTCCAATTAAGCAAGTAATCGATTACGATATCATAGTAATCGATTAAAGCAGTCACAAGGCCAAATCCTAAGTATGCTGTGTTTCATGTAATCGATTAATTCGATGCAATAATTGATTAAAGTGTTCATGTTTGATTTTCCAGAAAGCCTATGAACAAAATAATCGATTCACTTAAGGCAGTAATCGATTAAAGCAGTACTAGGTTATTTTTCAAAAAAATACATGACTTTTTCTTAAGTTTCAAATCAATTACTTAAGATCTATATGATGCAATGCTTGTATGATATATGAATGATATGTATTCAAAGCTTGGATCACCATAGTGCTTTCTTTCCTTTTACATTAAATCACAAGCATCAATCTTCATTTCTTGAGCCATGTTGAAAGCCAAAATATCCAAGTCTTCATGTGCTTGATTCTTCAAGATCTTCATGTAGCTCCCCCTCGAACTAACAATCTCCCCCTTTTTGGCTTTAAACATGCCAAATTTCCAATTGAAAAAATAGTGGGTCTTCGTGATTGAATGGAAAAGCTTCATACATTTCTGCACTTTGCTTAACACTTGAAAATTCAAAAATTCTTTCCAAGAACAAGTGTTAAATGCATCTGTGCTTTATTCATTATTCATTCCTAACATATATGCACTAATAGCAAGCAGTTTCAGTTCTTAACTCCCCGTATATTTCCCAAATTATGCAACTGAAATTTTTGATAAAAAATGGCACAAAAAACAGGGGTGAACATAGTATGATGCAGAGCACTCTCATTCTTACTTGATTTTCAATTATTCTCCCCCTATTTGGCTTTTTAAAGTAAAAAATGGAATGCATAGCGGATAATTGACGACCAAAAAGCATAGATTTTCATTGAATTAGGTAGAGGAGTACATTAAGGAGCTGAAATGAAATATAAAAAACAGAGTACATGAAAAGCTAAGAAAACATAATTTTCATTAATTGGATAGCATAATGAACAGTACAATATGAAATTCTAAGAACACTAGTCCATTTCTTATCAGATCAGACAAACACTAAATCTAACGAAGATCTAAGTTCATTTCTTATCATATCAGACAAACACTAAATCTAACGAAGATCTAAGTTCATTTCTTATCAGATCAGACAAAATCTAATGAATCCTAGAATTCTGCTGATGCTTTATCATTTATGTTTTCTTCAATAACATCCAGCCTCTCCCTAATGTCTTCTAAGGCTTCATAAGTCTTAGCTTTGATATCCTCTTGAAGCTTCAGCATGGTCTCAGCCTTAAACTCTTGTTGAAAAGATGATTCTCCAGACTTCCTCTCAGGCTTCCTAATACTTTTAGGCGGAGATTCAACCATGAAGTCTGGACAAGAAAAACTCAGGCTAGAAATAGAAGAGAGACTAGGTGTAGATTTTCCTAAGACTATCTAGGGCTATTTATAGGGACAATAAGGATGTTTAACGTACATAATTTCAAAAGATATAACGTTGGGGAGGTTTAAATGCATTGGGAGTTGTTCATAAACTGATTGGGCAGTTTTCACAGCTTATAAAAACTTTCAAAATTCCAGACAACAGTCCGAATAATCGATTATATCCATATGTAATCGATTATTTCAGAGCAAAAGTAATAAATGATTCACAATGTAATCGATTATTCCGCAATGTAATCGATTACAATAATGAAGTCCAGAGGTTGAGGATAATACGTAATCGATTATAGTGATAAAGTAATCGATCCTTTGACCATGGATGACATTTCAAACAAGGTTTTGAACATTTTAATCGATTAACACAAATGGTAATCGACTATTCCAGAGTTCCTTAAATGTTCTAAGTTGAATCTTGAGTGTTGTAATCAATTATTCCAGAGTGGCACGATTTTTGATTTGTGAAGCATAATTGATTACGACTTAGATGTAATCGCTTACATACGTCCAAATTTACATACTGAAGGCCAGTTTTAATGATTTTAATCGATTATCCTGAGCCTTAATCGATTATTACAGCACGAAATGTAAAAACAGAGCTTTCTAACATCTGATACAACTTTCAAATTTAGATTCAGAGCACACACAGTGATACAGCTTTTAATGTATGGAATCAGAGCATTTTCATGATGATACATTCTTACATATTAATTTAGCAATGCTAATGGCAAGTGGGCATTCAAAATTGCACATGAATCATGTCACAAATATGCTAGCAAATGTTATGTTCATCAAGAATTCCTAGCATGTTTCTAAGAGTATAAAATCTATCCCCAGGCAGAGGTTTTGTAAATATGTCTGCAAGTTGATGATGCGTATTAATAAACTCTACCTTTATGTTACCTTTTTGCACATGATCTCTTATAAAATGATGTCTAATCTCTATGTGCTTGGTCCTTGAATGCATCACAGGATTCTTTGAAATATTAATGGCACTTGTGTTATCACACAGCAGTGGGATCTCCTTTAACTCAACTCCATAATCTTGTAGTTGTTGCTTGAGCCATATGCTTTGTGCA
>PYAF01004266.1:614041-650150 GCA_007407185.1 Glycine tomentella | reverse complement strand
GGTCTTCAAATTGGATTAAGTGTATCATTTTGGGCTCTTCTTCCTTTAGACTTGGGCTTGTCTCAAGTAAAGTGGTCACCATGAGATTTAGGGCCTCTTTAGCCTTTTTAGCTTTTGATCTTGTCATTGGGCCTCCAAGACCTTGTATGTCCTCCAAGTTTGTTGCTTTGGTCATGTCCTCTCCTAGGTCCTCATCAGATTTGATGGTGAGGACAGGTAGCACATAGCTTGTTGAATCTCTCCCAATACTCATACAAAGACTTGTTATTTCGGCAAGCACACCGATTTGTCGTTGTAAGTTTCAAAATTTATAAGATCGTCTCCACAGGGACTTGATCTTACTCAGTTAATCCAAATAGAATTAAACAGTTCAATAGTTATGACCAGTAGGTTGGGCGGAATTTCATTTGTTTTGAGAAAGTAACATAAAATTACTAAACTTAGTAAAATGAAATATAATTATGACAAAGGGAGATTGGATTTTATAATTCTTATCCTTTTATATCCAATTAATATTACCAAGCATAAATCAACGTCTATTCTTATTGATGCACACTATTTTACCTTGAATCGATCCCTCGCATTCAAGTTCTAAGGATATCTACCGAATATCGATCCCTCACATATGAAGTAAATACCCCAGCATTAAGAACTACAATTGCGAGCTTTATGCAATCAAAACGTTATGCCCTATTCCTAGCAATGTAACGTAATGAGTAAAATCATTTGCTTCAAACCCTAAGATTACTTTCTAGTCTCACTTAGGATTAAAGTTCATGAAACTAGTGATCAAGTATAATCAAGTATTAAGTACATAATGAAATTACCAACAAGGAATAGAATGATTTATGCATAAATAAATATTAAAAGAAAGACATAGGGATAAGAAGATTACATCCAACCTTAGAGAAGCTAGTTACTCATAGTGGAGAGAACCTCCTTACAAAAAGAATTGCTGAAGGGCCCCATCACCGCTTCTCCCCGGCAGAGTCTCCACACTAATCCTCACTTCTCTCACTTTCCTAACCTACCTACTTATTAATATTTAACTTTCCTAAGAAAGAATAAGCAAAGGCAAGAAAAGAAAGCAAAATGGATGCCTTCCTCTCCATTTTCGTGGCCTGTTTATAGGTTTTTGCCTCCTGCCAGCTTCACTCGTCCAGGCCACCATTTTCTTCATGTTTTGGTCGCCTGGGCGAGCTTAACATATCTCATTGGAATTTGCAACTCGCCTGGGCGAGCAAAATACACATGGTTTGGTCGCCTGGGCGAGTTAAAGCCTTAGTGTTGAAGAAAGCTTTGGGCCTTGATGGATTTTGGGCCTGGTTTGCTTGTAACACCTCCCCTGCTTGCTATGTAAGCCCTCCTTGCTGGCTTTGATTATCCGGAATCCTTGGAAATCTATGGAATCTATCAAAATACAAAACATGATTGGTTTAATCTTCCGAAACAACATTTATTTAAGTACTAAGCATATTTTAACTAGGTTTAGGCAAGTTTATAAGCAAAGTTAAATGGAATCAAAAGATAAGGTCCATCATTTGAAACATAAATTTAACTGAAATATGACACTTATCAAGAGTCTCCAAAAAACTACCTTATGCCACAAATTTCTTTCCGGATGGATGCTGTTCTGGAGGCAGGGAAGAATTTCTCCAAGAATCTTCTCTTCATGTCTATCCAAGTGGTGATAGGATCTGGTTGAAGGTACAACTAGTCCTTAGCAACACCATCCAGAGAGAAAGGGAATGCCTTCATCTTGACATAATCCTCATGAACGTCATGTGGTCGCATGGTGGAACATACTACATGAAACTCCTTAAGGTGTTTATATGGATCTTCACCAGCAAGTCCATGAAACTTAGGAAGCAAATGGACCAGTCCAGATTTTAGCTCATAACTAACCTCAGTCTCAGGATATTGAATACACCAAGGTTGGTAAACAACATCAGGTGTACCTAACTCCTTAAGAGTTAGGTTGTTATCAGCCATGATATCAAGATGTGTAGAAGTAGAAGGAGTAGAAGTAGATTCAGGATCAAAGTCAGAAGATGCTATGCTACTGTCTAAAACTACACTATCAAAGTCATCTAACCTAAGGTTTTGTCTATTTAATCTATGTAATGTCCTATCTATCTCAGAATCAAATGAATGTAATTCACTCGATGTGGACCTTGTCATACACAATGCAACTCATAAAGGATAATAAAAAGCATAAAAACAACCCTAAAAAGTTTATACAAAAACTAAATTTTAAAATTCCAGACTCTTTTTTTTACTCCCACGCTATTAGCGTGAGACTGGCGCTATCAGCGTGGGATGTTCGAACCTATGGCGCGACTAGCGCCACAAGCCACGCGGTTAGCGTGAGAAACCAAATTAGGACTCCTGGGTTCAGGCCCGATCAGCATGGATGGTCACACTGGTAGCGCCAACTGGGCATTTTGCTCTGTTTTTCTAGGTTTTCCTATGTTTTTATGGGCAAATACAAAGCTAATGCAGCAACCACAAGCACATAATCATGTAACAAGCATAGTTGTGCAACAAAACGTAAAAATGCAAGAATTAAAACTACTTCTATAAACTAATTACAATGAATTATAGCTAGCATACAATGAATCGTGTCCCCGGCAACGACGCCAGTTTTGATATGACATTGTCGAGACGCATCAAAACAATTTAACTAAGCTAATTCTGTAGCACAGAGTTAACCTAGGTCGACTCAGAGACACGATCAATATAGTTCTCGCTTCAAATCATTGGTAATAATAAGGGGGGATTTTGTCGAACAGTTGGTATGCACAAAGTAAAACATGCAAGAACACACTAAAATTAAAGAACAATGCAGAAATTAACAAGATCATCAAGGAGTAAAGCAAAACAAATTAGAAAGCATCAATCCAATTCACCAAACCAAGCTATTCGAATCATCATCATTCCCATAAGTTGATTCTATCATGAACATTCATTCAATCTCAATAGAAGCAGTTCAATCGATTCTACTCCTAAATTAATTGAAACCACAACCCTAACTGAAATATCATTCAAATCATTCGAAATTAGGACATGAATCCATAATTCTAACTTGCTTTCAATCATAATTGCATTCATAATCATGAAAACATAATAGAAATTGAAGAAGAAGGTGAACATTCAAATAGAATTCGAAATACCAAATCGAAACTCCGATTCTTATCTTGCTTGAGTTGGATCCTTGGATTGATTGATGATTTAGCGTTCCATGATAATCACCAAGGAAAGCCTCATGAATTAAGTGCAGAAAAATGGAAGAATAGAAAAATGGAAATGAAGAAAATGAAGAACAAATGAGAGAAAATGAAGAACAAGCTTTTGATTCTAAAAACTAAAGAAAAGAAATATAAAACTTGTTTATTGAATTGTAAAGTGTTGTCCAAGTTTCACTAAAGTCACTAATACATATAGTGACTAAGTTCTGAAAATAGAATGGGACATAAACAAACCCAACAATCTAATTATTTACTATTTACACCACTAAAAGTCCAATTCGCAGCCAAATTACAAATGCAGAGGTTCCGATTTCGAAGCTCAAAATGACCCTCCAAATGACAGAATTGGCCTCGGGATATTTCTAGCAAACTTGTAGATCTTTTCGTTATCTTTCCAGGGACTCCTAGAACGATCCATTTGGAGTTTTGTAGCACTCTATAGGTCCTGCACAAGTCAAATACATTAAGTGAGCAAAAATCCAAAAATACGCTACAATTAGCAATTAAGCCCACATACTTGCCTAAGACAAAACTGAATTAGAAAGATGGCATGTATCCAAGCTTGCTGAATTGCAAGAAGGGCTTTGTAAATTGAATAAAGAACATGATAAGCTTCTTTCACGTTACAAAGAGAATGGATGTACATGTTCCTTAGCCAACTCTAAGGTTGATAAATCCAATGATTTGCAGAAAGAATTTGATGATTATAAGCTGAGTGAAGGAAAAGAAAACATGTGTTTGCAAACTGAAAATAGTTATTTGGTTGATTTGCTAAGAAAGTATTACAAAGACAAATGTAACTTAGATGAAATGCTAAGTGTTCAAAAGTATGCTGGTGATACTTATGGATTGGGATACAAACATGGTGCTAGAACTCAAAATAAGCTTGTGATTGTACCTCCAAAACATAAGTATTAAAGGCAGCATAATGAACCAAACATCTATCAAAGATTTACTCATGCTAAATCATCAAAATCTCCTACTTGCAATTATTGTATGCTTAAAGGTCACACTTCATACAAGTGCTTTTCTAGAAGATTTTATGTTCCTAATGGTGAATGTATATGGGTTGAGAAAAGAAAGAAAACAACTAACCCCTTTGGACCCAACTTGAATTGGGGACCCTATTTCTCTTTTTAATTTGATATGTGCAGATGTGTCTTAGAGCAAAATCATCAATATGATACCTAGATAGTGGATGCTCTAGACACATGACCGGAGACATATCCATGCTCACATATGTAATACTTGAAGAAAGAGGATATGTTACTTATGGGGACAATAATAAAGGCAGAATAATTGGGCAAGGCAACATCGGAGACAACTTCTCCACTAAAATCAAGGATGTGCTTTATGTTGAAGGGCTGAAACAATTTACTAAGCATTAGTCAATTGTGTGACAAAGGTTTTAAAGTCACCTTCAACAATGAGACTTGCTTGATACATGAAGGCAAGAATGGCAAAGTTGTACATATTGGTAAAAGGAACCATTGATCATGCATTTATACATAAAACTGATTGCTTGATAAGTAAAGTGAATGAAACATGGCTATGGCATAGAAGAACATCTCATATAAACATGCATCATCTAAACAAGTTAGTTAGGAAAAACTTCATAACTGGTCTACCTAAGCTTAATTTTAAGAAGGACAAAATTTGTTAAGCATGTCAAAGAGGGAAGCAAACTAAAAACTCTTTTCAAAGTAAGAATATGATTTATACTTCTAGACCTCTTGAATTGTTTCACATGGATTTATTTGGTCCTTCAAGAACCATGAGCGTAGGAGGAAATTATTATGGACTTGTCATAGTAGATGATTACTCTAGATACACTTAGACATTGTTCATAAGATCCAAAAGCCAAACATTCTCAGCTTTTAAGAAACTAGCCAAGTTAATTCAAAATGAAAAAGGATGTAATCTTGTTTCAATTAGGAGTGACCATGGTGGTGAATTCCAAAATGAACTCTTTGAAAAGTTTTGTGAAGATTTTGGAATCAATCACAATTTTTCAGCTCCAAGAACACCACAACAAAATGGTGTTGTGGAGAAGAAAAATAGATCACTTGAAGAAGGAGCAAAGATTCTTCTAAATGAAACAAAATTACCTAAGCATTTTTGGGCAGATGCTGTGAGTACAGTTTGTTATACTCTTAATAGGATTCTCATAAGGCCTATTCTAAAGAAAACTCCTTATGAAATCTATAGAGGGAGGAAACCAAACATCTCTCACTTTAAGGCATTTGGTTGTAAATGCTTTGTTTTAAACAATGGCAAAGATAACCTTGGCAAGTTTGACTCAAAAGCTTATAAGGCCATCCTTCTTGGATATTCCTTGCAAAGTAAGGCTTAAAGGATCTTCAACAAGAGAACATTGTGTGTTCAAGAGTATGTGATGAAACTAACCCTTCTCTAGAAGAAGTTTTGAGTGACAATGATGCAGAAAATAAAGAAGAACGACAGCAGCACATTGAAGCTAGTAAGCTGGAAGAAGATGAAGCTCTAGAAGATTCTAATCAAGAAGTAGCCACACCTAAACACAAAGATTGGAGAACCAAAAGAGACCTATCATTGGACAACATAATTGGTGATGTATCTACGGGAGTATCAACTAGATCTTCTTTAAGAAATCTTTGTTGCACTATGGCCTTTGTATCACAAATTGAACCTAATAAAATTGAACAAGCCTTATTAGATGAACATTGGTTGATTGCTATGCATGAGGAATTAAATCAGTTTAAAAGGAACAATGTTTTGGAACTAGTATCTAGACCTTCCACTCACACACCTATTGGCACTAAGTGGGTATTTAGGAACAAGCTGGATGAAAGTGGCATCATAATTAGAAACAAAGCTAAATTGGTTGCAAAGGGTTACAACCAAGAGGAAGGCATTGATTATGATGAAACCTATGCTCCAGTTGCTAGACTAGAGGCCATAAGATTACTCCTTGCATATGCATGTATGATGAACTTTAAATTGTTTCAAGTGGATGTGAAAAGTGCATTTTTTAATGGTTATATTGATGAGGAAACATATGTTGACCAACCTCCTGGTTTTGTAGATCATCAATATCCTAATCATGTGTACAGATTGAGAAAAGCATTGTATGGATTGAAACAAGCTTTGGTCTTGGTATGAGAGGTTGAGAAAGTTCTTGCTTGATCAATCATTCACAAGATGAGAAGTGGACAAAACCTTGTTCATTATAAGGAGAAACAAAGATATACTTTTGGTACAAATCTATGTTGATGATATCATTTTTGGTTCCACTGATCATTCTTTGTGTAAAGAATTTTCAGCCAGCATGCAGAATGAGTTCGAAATGTCTATGATGGGAGAGCTTACATTCTTCGTTGGACTTCAAGTTAAACAAATGAAGAATGGAACCTTCCTATGCCAATCAAAGTATTGTATGGAAATTTTAAAGAAGTTTGATATGGAAAATTGCAAAGTTGTAGCAACTCCTATGGGAACTTCCACCTACCTAGATTCAGATGAAAGAGGAAAAAGTGTTGATGAGTCAAAATATAAAGGAATGATAGGATCATTGCTTTATCTCACAGCAAGTAGACCTGACATTATGTTAAGTGTTTGCTTATGTGCTAGATATCAAGCTAATCCTAAAGAGTCTCATCAAACAACAGTGAAAAGGATCTTCAAGTTCCTAAAGTCTACACCTAAAGTGGGACTTTGGTATCCAAAAGGTACAACAATCAATTTAATTGGTTACTCTGACTCTAATTTTGCAGGATGCAAATTGGATTGAAAGAGCACAAGTGGTACTTGTAATTTGCTGGGAAGCTCTTTAATTTCTTGGCATTGCAAAAAGCAATCTTGTGTAGCCTTGTCAATAGCTGAAGCTGAGTACATATCAGTTGGAAGTTGTTGTGCTCAAAGTTTATGGTTGAAGCAACAACTCCAAGATTTTGGTGTAGAACTTCAACAAATTCCACTTCTATGTAACAATACAAGTGCTATCAATATTTCCAAGAATCCAATCATGCATTCCAGAACAAAGCATATAGAGATAAGACATCACTTCATCAGAGATCATGTGCAAAAAGGTAACATTAAGATTCAGTTTGTTGATAGTAAAAACCAATTGGCTAACATTTTTACTAAACCTTTGGATAGGGATAGATTCTTTACTTTAAGAAATATGTTTGGAATATTGGATGAATCTAGTACATGTTAAGTGACATTTCTATGTTTACTTACTATGTTTATGAATGGCTTAGACATTGTATGATAGAAAGTAACTCAAATTGGAATAAAAAAATACATGTTGGTTGTTGCATAAAGTCTGTATTTTAGAATTCTAGCTGATATAATCGATTACCATTTAACTATAATCGATTATTTGCTCATCTGATGCTTCTAAAATAAAAGTCAAAGTCGTTGTAATCGATTAGACCATCGAAATAATCGATTATTCACAACTCGAGTTTTTGAAAAATCAAATTCACTATGGAATAATCGATTAAATCAACAAATTAATTGATTACATGAAGTTTCTGGTATTTTCCAAATTCTCAATACCTCTGGAATAATCGATTGCTTCATCAAAATAATCGATTATTTAGGTCCTGCGCTTGTCTAAGAAATCTGTCTCACTCTGCTTTAATCGATAAATCAAATCGTAATCGATTACATTGCATTTTAATCGATTACATCATTTTTTTAGAAGTGAAATTATGAATAAAATAATCGATTATTTAAGTTGTTACTGCAAAAAATCTGACAGTTTTGAAACTGTCCAACTGCAATTAAACACGATTTAAGAGAATCTAAGCCTTAATGGTAGTGATTAAGGTCACAACAGCTATATTTTCAGATTCTAAACTGCCCATTATCTTCAAATTTGTCTATAAATAGAGACATTGTAAATTTGCAATCTCACACCACATACTCTGTTCTTTTGTTCTCTATTTCTCTCTGAAACTCTCTTATACTAAGAAGTTCTTTTTCTTCTTAAATCCTCAAATTTGTATCCATTACTGTTTCACTATGTCTACTTCCAAGAAGGTTAAAACTTCAAAAAGGAAAGCACAAGCCCAACCTTCCAACCCTGTAGTAAGTAGGCTTGATCATTGGTTTACCAATGAAGTTGACAAGATGAACTATCTTCAGTTCAATGCAACAAAGCTTCTCTGTCCTCCAAAATTCTTAAGCTTAGCATGGTTTACTCAACAAGGATTTCAGTTTCCACAAATGTTAAAACAACAAGGCCTAACAAAATTTGTTGAAATGAAAGGCACCTTTTACCCTGACTTGGTAAAAGTTTTCTACACTTGTTCCAAGATTTCTATGCTTGGAACAATCCTTACTCAAGTCAATGGAGTAGCTATGGAGATCACACCTGAAATATGGAATGAAGTAGCTGGAATCTCCTTTGATGGAGAAAGGAGGTTTGAAGAAGAAGCTGAAGGTTATAACAAGATGGAGACATACAGAGGCATGCTCATTGATCCTCACATGAATTTGAGGTTAAGATTGAGCACAACTCCTTTGATGGAGAAAGGAGGTTTGAAGAAGAAGCTGAAGGTTATAACAAGATGGAGACATACAGAGGTATGCTCATTGATCCTCACATGAATTTGAGGTTAAGATTGAGCACAGGACCTATGATTCATGAGGATAGGCTCCTGCATTACATCATCACCTACATCCTCACTCCAAGGTCAACCAATCATGCTCAAGCTACAGATGATGATCTTCAAGTTGTCTATGGGTTAAAGAAGGGAATCAACCTCAACTGGATCCTCATTTTTCAAGAAATTATGCAAAAATCGAAAAGATTGGTAAACTATCATTTTCCTTATGCTGTTTTAGTTTCAAGATTCATTGATTACTTTCAAGTGGATGTTTCAAATGAAGTCATGGATCATATCAACTCAAGCAACAGCCAAATTAAGGAGAAGCACCTTACAAAGCTTGGTATGGTGAAGACAACCCATGGGTGGCAAATGGCAGGCCAACCTGTACCTTTGGCTAAAGAAAAAGGTGAAGAGGGTGATGAGGAAGGCAACCAATTGGGAGCTGCTGAGGAACCACATGAAGAGCCTGCACCATCTGAACCACAATACTCTCATTTTGAGTCATTGATGATACAAAAGATGGATGCCTTGTTTTCTTTGCATCATGAGCAAAGAGATGAAGTTAACTCATCACTTGAAGAACTTAAGACTAGGATTAAGAATATAGAATCCAAACTTTTTAGAGATGAATCTAGGGATTTGGATTAGTTCTAGTTTAAGTATTAGTTTATATTGTGATTTGAATTCTGTTATATTTGTTTCAGTTTGTTCTTTTATTTTCATGGTTGATGTGTCTGGTTTGTTTAATGATTAATGACAATGTTTCTATTTCCTTTTCTACTTGTCTATCTAAGCCTATGTTTTTTAATTTCATATGCCAAATAGGGGGAGTAGATAAAAATGGAATAGAAAGGGGAGTAGATAAGAAAATGAAAATGAATAATTGAATGAATTGTTTTGTATGTATTAATTCTAAGAAACTCAGGGGGAGTTTGTATAATAGACTCTAAGGAGTTAGCACATGAATGTCTGAATTTGAATGCTTTTCAATTAATCAAATTATGATAATACTTGATCTTTCCAAAAAGCTGAGAAAATTTCAGGTTTCAAATTTCTTCATTTAAAGCATGTTTCATCAATTAAGTACATGCATGCTCAAATCAAAAAGGGGAAGATTGTTAGCTTTGAGGAAGTTGAAGTTATGGAATCAAGAAGAATGAAGCATACTGTTGAATTCAGGGGGAGCTGCTTGAAGCATAAGCAAAGATTGATTCAAGAATAAGTTTTTGAACTTTCAACATGCCTTAAATCCGTGAAAATTAATTTGTGATTAAATGTAAAAGGAAAAAGCATTTCTGGTGATCCAAGTGCATTGCATTCACATCATTCATTAAAGCAATTAGTTTGAGTAATAGAATTTACAAGGCTTTGATAAATTTTTTAAGGTTTTGAATTAAATCAAGAGTTTTTGGAAAAATAATGTTTTCTACTGGTTTAAGCGATTACATTAAGATAAGAATCGATTATTTTGTTCTTAGTGCTTTTTGGAAAACTTTTCAAGAACAATGTAATCGATTACATATCGGATTAATCGATTATTTTACCTTAGTTCATTTTTTAAACTGCCTTGATGAACAATTTAATCGATTACCAACAGGTTGTAATCGATTACATATGCTAAATAGAAAATAGCACCTTCCTGTCTTAGTCGATTACCAAGGTTAGTAATCGATTACATTTTATGCCTTTACTTAACATGTTCTCCTGGTTTAATCGATTACTTAGTTCAAAATAGTTTATGTAGCTTCCTGGTTTAATCGATTACCAGAATTCATAATCGATTAAAAGTGTATTTGCATTTGTGGAACTGTCTGTTTTAATCGATTACAAGTCAGAATAATCGATTATTTTGTTCGTTACTCATATCCATAAGTTTGTTGAACAGTTTAATCAATTACAGGAGCGTATATAATCGATTACATGAGCAAAATAATCGATTACAGGAGCGTATGTAATCGATTATTGACGGTTAGAAAGTCTGTTATAAATAGTGAAAATAAAAGGAACACTTCAAAACAACCAAGAGGAGGGTGAATTGGTTGAACCTTGGTAAATTAAAATTTCAAATTAGAGTAGTCACAGGATCTCTTTCACTTTGAAAATGTATTGAAACCAAGAATCATTTATTCAATCAAATTCCACACTGCCAAGAAACCAATAAACTATAAAAACTTTATGTGCAAATCATTTGAATCACCACAACAATTTAGAGATGAAGAGAAGAGAAAAAAGATTAGCCACAGATTTTTATATTGGTTCACTTCAAACACTATGAAGCTACATCCAGTTCTTGCACTCAACACTAGAGTAGAGTTCCACTATTGCAAAAATATTCTTACAAGATATTACAAGCCTCTCTTTATCAACCCTAGATAAAGTTCAGAAGTCTAAAACACTATTAGATCCTTAGAAACCAAACCCAAACTGAGAACACTACTCAGCTTCCCTTAGAGAAACACTATCTCTAATCATGTAAGAAAACCCATTTACAATAGACTAATCTTTACAGAAATCAATTAAAAGAATTACACCTTCAAAGACTAAGGAAAGATTTCACCTGATAATCCAAAGAACATATGCATGTAAATGATTCAATCAGGTTAAAAGAGAGATTACAAACTCAATGCATTCCTTCCTTATGCTTTGACACAATGATGATGCTTCACTTCATTTAATTCAGAGACCCATACAAATTTGTGAAGCCTATTTGTTGTTAGAAACCTAGAAAACTCACTAAAGAAAGCTTATGAACGTTTGTGATTGCTCAGTATACGAATTTCTCAAAATCACAAAAAATAGAGCAAGAGGTTTCTATTTATAACAGCTTTCTAACTAAAAATAATCGATTAAACACGCTCCTGTAATCGATTATTTCGCATATGTAATCGATTAATCCAAGAATGTAATCGATTAAAATGCTCTTGAAATGTTCTGGGTTTGAACTATGAACGATATAATCGATTATTCCGTGAAGTAATCGATTAAATCAGACAGACATATTTTTCTAAATGCATTGTGTAATTGATTATGAAATATGGTAATCGATTAAGAAAGTCGGTCATATATTTTCAAATGTACTATGTAATCGATTAAACCAGCAGAACATGTAATCCATAGGCATACGTGTAATCGATTACAAATTTCTGTAATCGATTAAGACAGTCAGCATGATTTTCTTATTTAAGCCTATGTAATCGATTAAATCGATATGTAATCGATTACAATGTTCTTGATTTGTTTTCCAAAAGGCATGAAGAACAAAATAATCGATTCTATCAATGCTGTAATCGATTAATGCAGTAAAACTTAATTTTTCCAAAAACTTAGCTTTTTAAATGCCTTACAGGTTCATTGCTTTTACTTAGACTTTTAATCTAACAAACTTAGATGAATGATTATGCATGATATGCTTTTGGATTATCAGATTACACAGTTTTCCTTTTACATGAATCAAATTGGTCTTCAATAGCTTTCTTTGACATTTTTCATTGAGGCATGTTGAAAGCACAAAACACTTAAGCTTGATTCCAGTTCATTCATTCATAGCTTCTCTTGAATCAACAAATAGAACCCTTGATCAGCTATTTTAAAAAATCTTGATCAATTCGTATTCTGAGCATACTAAGGCTTTCTAAACACTTTTTTAGTGATTTTCTGGGTTCTGAGTTCTTGCTTTCACTAAAACACTTATGGGTTGTTAAGTGATTCTTGAAGCAAGAAAATTCTTTCAAAAGGTTAAGGAAGAAGATGTTCTAAGTCAGTTTTTCACAATTCAACCTGATTACTCATTCATCTGCATATCATTCACTAGATCATTAGGTGATTTCTTTCCTTAATTTTGTGGTTGTAATTCATTTTTGATTTTGGATGTATTTTTGATTGTCTATTGTAATTGGGTGTCTTGCTTGTAATCTAGAGATAAAATTTCTCTAGGGGTTAAGCTGAGTAGTGTTCTCAGTGGGGTTGTCTCTAAGAATCTAATAGTATTTTAGATTTATGAACTTTATCTAGGGTTGATAAAGGGAGACTTTGTATTTACTTGTAAGAACATAATATTGCAATAGTGGAACTCCATTCTAGTGTTGAGTGGAAGAAAATTGGATGTAGCTTCATAGTGTTTGAAGTGAACCAGTATAAATCTTTTGTATGTTGATTCTTGTATTTATCTTAGTTATTTTCTGTCTTTCATGGTTGTGTGACTTTGTTTATCAACTAAGTTTTTGAGTCATTGGATACCTTGGGTTGAGCATTAGATTGAATAAAGGTTCTTTGTTTCTAAAGTGATAAAGATCCTAAGGGAAAACTGATTTTGTTTAAGAAAAATTTTAATTTACCAAGACTAACCAATTCACCCCCCCCCCTTGGTTAAGTGTGAAGTGTTCCTATATTTTACACATACAAGTTTTGATGTTTCACATGCTCACTCAATTGATGGCATTTTTAATTTCTTGTTTTAAGTTTGGTTCAGTTGTTAAAGCTTTATAATCCTCACTATTTTTGATTAATTCATGCATTCATACATACATTTAAATAGGTTTAATCATGTGGTAATAAGAAATTAGATAGAAATTCGTAAAGGCAACTAAAATTTTATAAAAACTTCTTCTCACTGTTTTAATCGATTACATTGGAGATATAATAGATTAAATGCATGTGAATGCATTATGGTTTTCGCCTTATGAACATTTAATCGATTACCACTGATTCGTAATCAATTAAATAAGCTTAACACAGAATTATACATCACTGTGATAATCGATTATTTTGAGATATAATTGAATACATAAGCTTCTGCATAAATTTTCACAACATGTTGATCTGGTTTAATTGATTACTAGATGATTGTAATCGATTAAATGTGCTTTGATCAGTTTTATACATCGTCTGTGATAATCGATTAAATAGGAACTTAATCGATTACATATGTGTATTAGAAAACTGAGTTCATCTAGAATAATCGATTACTAGATGACTTAATCAATTTTTTTGTTCATGACAAATTTCTAGATTCCTGATGAACACTTTAATCGATTATCTGGTTAAAATAATCAATTACAATAGTTAAAATAATCGATTACAGTTAGTTAAGTCTGTTTTTTTATAAATAGAACAACTTGGTCTATGTTATTCATTAAGAGAAAATCTGATAGACTCGTTCAAGTCTTGAGAAAAACACTTTCTACAGTTCTCAAAAACACCAAAGCTGAGTTTAAAGAGAAAATCAAAGATGCTTATTGTCATAGAGAGTTACATGATTTGTTAGTCATCATTCTCATTGTTTGAAGAGTTGTTCAAGCTATTGGTTAAAGAAATCATCAAGAAAGAGTATTTGCATATATTCTCAGATTGTTTGAATCATTCATTTCATTGAATTAGCTGAGGATTATAAGGTGATATCTTTCTTGAACCTTAAGTTTGGTCTATTTGTTTTGTATGTGAGTTGATTGTCCATATAACAATTGTATTCTTGAAAGCTTTTTCTAGAGGGAAGAACAGAGAAGGGATCTCTGGTTCTTGATCTTTTGAAAAGTCTATAGGGTATAGATTTTGAATTTTACCTAGGGTGGGTAAGAGAGATCATTGTAAGCTTGTAAAGAACTAATATTTGTTATAGTGGAACTCTGACCAAGATTTGGTTAGAAGAAAACTGGATGTAGCCTTCGAGGTTGAGAGGTGAACCAATATAAATCTTATGTGATTTAATATTTCTGTTTGTATTTCATAATGTTCTTGAAATATTAGTTTTGTTCATCTTACAATATTGGTCATAGCACAAGAGTGGTATGATTGGTGAAGGAAATTGTTTTTCTATTTGGTTTTAAAAGATACCATCATTTTTGAAAGTCTTCCGCTGTTACATATTTTGAAAGAAAATTTTAAAAAAAAAAAACTCTGAGGTAAAACCAATTCACCCCCCCTCTTGGTTATTTGCATAAGTGTTCATTATATTTCATGCCCCTCACCCCTGCAACTTCTAGCATATTGTCCCACTTTCCCACATTTGTAGCAAGTGGTCTGAGCTACGGGACATTGATGATCTCCATGAATCAAACCACACCACTGACATCCGACACATTTTTAAGTCCTAACTCCTTTCACATGTTTTCCTTTGTTGATGGTGGGCACTGGTCGCAACTGCTTCTGAAACTTGTCATCCTTGTTATGGAATTTCTTGCCATCAAAGCTAGCCTTCTCCTTATATCTTTAAGCCCTCACTGCTTGCATTTTTTGCTCTGCTATGCGACATTTGTTCACTAGGGTAGGATAATCTTTAAGCTCCAAGATGCTGATAGAACTTTGTAACCCTGGTTTCAAGCCCTCTTCAAATTTGATAGTCTTCTGACCATCTTGAGGATTATCCTTCAAATAATGAGAAAAGCTCGCTAGGCTCTCAAACTTAGCCATGTACTCAACAACAATCATCTCTCCCTGCCGAAGTTGGAGGAACTCGGTCTTCTTTTGGATACGAACATTATGAGATAAGTAGTTCCAAGAAAACTTCCTTGAACTCTTCCCAAGTGATAGGAACTTCTTGAGTTGCCAAACTCTGTCGAGTGTTGTTCCACCCATGCTCTGCATTAGACTTAGCATGTAGGTGGCAAAGTCCACCTCTTGCGCATCATCACATCTCATGACTCTAAAAAATTTCTCTAGCTTTTGAAGTCATTCTTCTGCTTCCATAGGATCTGTGCTGCTATGGAAAAATGGGTGATTGTTCCTACGAAATTTAGATACCCTCGCTTATTGAGGGTTCAAAGGCGTAATTGAGTTAATGACAACTTCGCTTCCATTCCAATTCATTTAATGGATATTCCACGTTTGCGCTTGCATAACTCTGGTCATCTGAGCCAAGGTCATTGCAAGTGCATCATCTGCGTTTGCCCTTCGCCTATTAGGTGCCATAAATCTGCATATAACCAATCAAACACTAGGTTGATCAAGTCCAATATCTAAAAGAATGGCATGCCATTTATAACTCTAATAAGCAGTCCTGTGTGTCCATATTTGATCTTTTGAAAATAACCCACTACCATAATCTGATTTAGATCAACTTGGCTTTGATACCAAAATGTAACAACCTTCATTAAAAAAACAACCATAGTAAAAGAATATAAAATCTCAAAATTATAATAGTTTGAAAATAACTCATGTATAATAAAATTAGTCAAATAAATGAGTCTTTATAAAAAGAAAACATTATCCTCAAAACATGGACATCTAAACAAAAGGAACTCTAAAAATATAATGAAACTAGTGGCATCAAGGGTCTTATTCTGAAGTAATAACAAAGCTAAAATAAATGTAACTAAGAAAACTATGTCTAAGTCTCCTCAAACTGAGCTATTTTTCCTCGTGCTCTGGAAGCAACACTTATAATGAGATGATAATCCTAGTGAATAAAAAACTAAAAGGAGTTTGCAAATAGTGTTGTCTCAGCTGACAAGGTAATCCGAAAAATCAACCACGATATCCACAATGAATTTAAAATAAGATTATATATGTATATGTATATATATACACACTCAAATAAAAATCATATTTAAACAATCACAAATCATGTCATTCTGAATAAATAAAATATTTAAATACATGACAACACCTCATCGTATCCAAATATATATAATAGACACAACTTAGTGATTTCCAGAATCATAAGACTCAATTTTTTGGTTTCCGAAACCAAATTAGATCTCAAATTCTTTAAAGGGTCTAGGATCTTATATTTCATACAATGACATGTCACTGTCTTCCACATCATAGATGGAGGTATCTAGAATCTTTTCCCCATTCCAGATGGGAATATCTATAAATAAATATAACTCTCATCCAAGATAAAGATATCTAACATATAATCTCATAATAAAATATATATCATCATCCATTCCCAAAAGGTGTTGATCAATGTAACATCCCGTAGGCCTCCGGTGCGTTATCATTAATCATATCCGGGCCACACCTCGGGCAGGCCTAGTATATAAAGGCCAAAACGCGAATTTTGAAGGAAAAATAAACTCCTTCTTCTTCCCCAACGCCCAAACCTCCATTGATGCTTGCCCAAGCTTCCTAGGACCTTATACCTTGGCCTAAACACCTCCCTATGACCTATAAACTCGAGAGAATCACCTAGAAAGCTTGAATCCTTCATCCTTTCTCTTAAAAACCCCTTGTGAGTGAGAATTCCTTTCTGAAGGAAAAGTTCTGAAACTTGAGTCTGGCTGAGACCCAAGGCATGGAACGGACAATAGAGCCCGAGGAAGCTGTCCTGCAGCCTTTCTAGTCGCCACAGAGGTAAGAAGCTCGAGTTTCCTCGGTTATTTTAGGATTTGGGGTTTTCTGTGAATAGTGATCCATATGAGCTGGGGCTAGAATTAGCCCAGGGTCCTGTAGAGAAACTTGATTAGAATGGTTTAGTGATGAAGGATTAGCTTTCAGAATTTGAATTGGTTAACTTTGAATCTTGGCTCTGTGTATGCATGTGTGGCTTGTGTGATAGTCACTTGTGATGGTTATCTGACATGCTAGAGCCTTGATTATATTTGAATTGAGCCTGAGAGGCTAGTTGAACGGTGCCTTGGCTGAGGTTTAGACCGTTCCTGTGATAATTGGATTATGAGGCTGATGTGAGTTTGTGCTCAGCCATGTGTTTGCATTGAGTCTGGGATGACTCAGATACTTGGTATTCAACCTTGGTAGACCTTGTATGGTCTGTGAGAAGCCTAGTGAGGGCTTGACTTGATTGAACCCTAGGATAGGGGATTCTGATATGCTATGTTCTGTGATTGAATGCCTGTTGGTTTGGTTTTGATATAAACCTATATATATGCCTTGATTAGGGCTTGACAATGAGGGTGTCGGTGGCGGGTGCCACAGAGCAAGGAAAGCACTGCAGAGCGAGGCTTTGCCAGGTATGTTCTGTGTCCCTGGGGGATGATTTCCCACATGGTTTGCCACACCACACTCCGGGGGAGTGGTGGTCATATTCATGATGCATGCATTTGGTTGTTGCATCCTCATAATTATATGTGTGTGCATCTGTGCTTGTTATGTGATATGATTGTGATAGATCTATTGGCCAATAGATAGATATGGACCTCCCTAGGAGATGATGGTTTCCTCCTAGTATGGTTGGCTCATGGTTGAGGTAGCTCCCAGGGAATTGGTTCCCACAGACCATGGGGATAGAAGTTGAGATAGCTCCTTCTATTCTCGGAGGTACCAAATATGTGCATTCATGCGAAGGGTTAGCACCCAATGGGATGGCACAGGTGTGAGTTTCCGGTCTCACACTGATTTAGGCGTTGAGGTGGCTCCGCCATGTTTGGATGTTTAATATATTGTTATGAGGGCCAGAGGGCCAGGCCCGTGGGCCATTTGCTTGTGATTGCCTAATGTATGTATGATGGATAGTGGGCCAGGGTGGAGGAGATTCCTCCAAGGACCCTGAGCTTACTGAGATGTGTACCTCACCCCGTTTGGAGATTTACCTTTATAGGTGTCTCTTCTGGAAAAGGAAAGCAGTCTCAGGGCAGGAGGCCCTAGTGGAGACTTGTCTGCTTGGCCGGTGGCAGCAGAGGGAGCTTGAAGGCTCAGTTTTGTTTTGATTCTGTTTTGTACCCTTGATAAGGGCTGGTGTGTGTACACCTGAGTTATGTACAGCTCTGTATACCCTCGGTGAGGGCAGATATTCTTTTGTATCACCACAATGTGGTGAAAATACTTATGTATATATATATATATATATATATATATATATGTACAGAACTATTGATGCTATGATATGAGACTTTCCTCCTGAGTGTATTTTTGATGTATATGTTTATCTGCCTATGTTTAAGTATGAGAAACTGGATCAGCAGGGGTGTGAATATTTGTCTTATATGTATGTTTTATGTGATGTGCTTTTATTCCATACATAATGAATAAAGAAAAGCGATTCTTTGCTTCCGCTGAGTTTTATATTATGTTTTTAAGCGCTAATATGATATGATTAATGATAACGCACCGGAGGCCTACGGTGTGTTACAATCAACTCACAAAATTACAAGAATACCATTATAAAAAAAACTATCAACAAATTCCCTAATTTCATGAATCCAATAATAATTCTTAAAATTACACCACAACAATAATAGAATCAACTAATAATATGAAACCACATATATAAAAACAATTATATACGTAATATAATAACTAAGACATAATATTTACAATGACTAGAACATAACACACATACATACCAATTGGTCCTAATCCTAAAGGTTAAATTATATATTCATTAATTCAATGATAAAACCCTTTAGATAATGTTAAGATATATATATATATATATATATATATATATATATATATACACACACATGTGTGTGTGTGTGAAGAAAATATTTTCTCAAGAATTTATACCATGAATTCATACCATGGAGGTTTAGAAAAAAGTTGTTTTACTCACCTCTTGAAGTGAAAAATTCGTGCTCTTCGTTATTTTTTTTCTCCTCTACCAATTGCGTTGAAAGAATTTCTCGCTTTCTTTCTTTTACTGAGTCCTTAAGCAACTCATCAATACCAAGAGAATGAACTATCTACCCTTACATAAGAATTGTACGTAATTTGAAATTTGTTTAATCGGATGTATCTTTATCTATTATTCCTATTATCTTTAATTATAATTATCTTTAAACAATCTAATATATTATTATATTAACATCTTTTCAAAATAAAAAAATAACAATTTAATATTTTAAAACAATTTAATCTATCTATTTTTTTTACTAAAAGATATACTTAGATATTTTTATCTAAATAATTATTGAATTATTTTTGGGATATTACAGTTTACACATCATGATCTAAGATTCCATATCCTTGCAAGCAATGTTATAGAAACCGGTCATATCATTGACCCGGTCGAGGTAGTGGATCAGTGGTCCAATCAATGAGCAAATAATTGACTAAGTCTATATTAAAAAATTCAAAATTATATATAAGTATACAAATATAACTAATATTATTTGATTAAAAAAAATTCATTCATACTCCAAAATCCAAAATAACAATTGAAGTATTAAAGTTGATAACACAAGTCCACAAATATTAATTCAATAACACAATTACTCGAGTCCATTAATAAGTTTTGAAATGAAAACACAAATATAAATTCAAGTGAGAACATAGCAATAGTATTCCCCTCTATGGCTTGTTATGTTATATTTTGTACTCTATTAGGAAACAATTTAAAATTTGCATTTTCAAGTGAGAGTAGAAAAGGTTCTGCATAGTAGTGCATAATATGAATTCACTTATGTAGTCCAATTTGTAGAAATGATGTATTCAAGTAGTTGTTCATGCAATAAAGTTTCATTCAGTCATTTTATCAAGCCATTTGCAGTTGGTATAGAAAAACAGCCAATTATCCAATTATCCAATAAATATCATAAACCAATACTCTTGGATACTTTACCAATATGTAGAGTATTTCAACCTTTAAAAAAAGTTATAAGAATTTAATATAACAACATGTGAGACACTGAAACATGTATAGTATAAAAATCATATATAGAAGCATTGTCCTTAATGAAACAAAAAAAGGGGCATGTCCACATCTTTTTTAGTAAATGAATGAGTTTGAATTGTTATTCTTTGTACATTAATAGGATATGATTTATAACTTACATATTTTGATACATTGGCACATCTTTACAGTAATGTCCAAAAAAATGTGTTCTTAATTTTAATTATATTTTGCATGTTCTTACACATATAATGATATCTTATATATTTTAAGAATAATTGGTCATGGTATGTGATAATATATACTATATATGTGGATCATAACAGGTTGGTTTGTGTGGAGACAATTGAGCTTAGAGTGAGGATGGTGTTGAAAACCATCATGGCCACGGCGTGGTTTGTTGTGTTTCTAGTATTTTATCTGAAGTGTGGGAGCAAAGAAATTGTGATGGGATGTAGTTGTTCATGCAATAAAGTTTCATTTAGTAATTTTATCAAGTCGTTTGCAGTCGATAACCCTATCTTTGATTCCAAAAAATAGTTCTAAATTCTAACAGTTTTGAAAGCAAGTTAGTTCAAAGTTCAAACATAAAAGTAACACGAAATAATCGTAATATAAAATGAAACATACAATACAACAACAACATCAAAGTAGACAAAGACGCAAAACTAACAATATAGTTAAGCCCAAGTGATTCATGCCCGCAAGCCTTTGAACTGAAGAACATAAACGTGAAGTGAAGCGTGAAGAGACAGTGTCATGGTGGGCTGGTGCCTAGTGGCAGTGACGACCAAAGCATGAGAGCGTGAAGGCGTGAAGCACTGAAGTGAAGAACAGAAGCGTGAAGCCATGAAGTGAAAGTGAAAGCATGAAGTTAAAATGGGGATAAACCAAAATGACGCCGTTTTGGAGTAAATTTTTTTTTTAGTGAACCCATACCAGGTTTCAAAAATCGATTGGGTAACCAGGTCGGTGAAAAATCGGTCAAGTCTGACCAGGTCATCCTAGGCCAAATACACGACCAGTCCAATAACCAAACCGTCTCAATTATGCCACCGGATACCGATTGGACCGGTCCGACCGGCCGATTCAGACTGATTTTCAAAACACTGCTTGCAGGTAGTTCTTTGATTTACTAAATTGGCTAACACATTTATAGATCAAAAGCACCAAACAGAAAGTAAAAAAACAATGGCAATCGATGTAAGAAAGAGTCCAAAGTTACAGAACAGAAAAAGAAAACAAGATATAATCGTAAGTAATGGATAAAGATAATCAAAGACAGAAGTGGAAAAGATTTGGCATCAGATTTACAAACTGGTTCCTCTGGGCATTAATAACCCAACAATATTGAGCTCTCCCTCCCAGTTCCAGCCAGAGTCTAAGCTGAAAACCAAGAAAAGTCAAAGTGGGTTTGAATCTGAAAACTCTTGAATAAAAGACTCCAAGATTGAAGATAGAAAACTGTTATTCACAGAAATACGGCTGTGACTTACACATGGCAATTGATCAATGGTTAAAGCTAACTACCCAAAGTAACTTATTAACATGAATATATTCAATACTATCCCTCAAGAAGGAAGGAACCAACATGAGACTATGAAACAGAACAGGTCAAAGCTAACTAATTAACTTGAAAAGGAAGTTTATATGTATGAATTTGTAATAGTGACATAGTAATGATTTGGATTGAACATGTTTCTAGCTAGATATCGTCGTCGTCAGAGGGCGGAGAAGGATCAAGACGCGCAGCATCCTTAGCCCACTGGATGAGTTTCTCAACTTGCGCCTCTTCGTCGTCTTCGCTTTCTTCATCAAATTGGGCGTTGGAATTGGATGCTGTGACAGTAGTGAGGTCCACCGAAGATGATGATGATGATTTGGCTTTGAGAGCATCGAATCTTGCAGAGATATCATCCCGAGGTTGAGGAGGAGAAGCAGATTTAGTTTTCATTTTGAGGGCCTGGAATCGGCGCTCGAGGTCGAGATCCAGATCTAGACACAGATCATCATCCTCCTTAATATCCTTTTTGGCGGAAGGAGAGGTCCGGGCTATGTGGGAGTGAGAGAGATTTAAGAGGATTTGATCTTGCGCTGCTCGCAACATTTCTTCCACTTCATCATCTATCTTCTCCTTCTCCGTCCTCTTCTTGTTGCTACTTCCCTTCATCCTCTCTTTACACATCCACTCATCACCGCCCCCAATATATCTATCTATTTCAAAAATTAATTAGTTACAATATTTATACTACTATATATACTACTATACTCAATATATATGTCTAACTTATTTTATAGGTTAAAATATCTATTTTTTATTTTTTATCTTTTAATAAATTTAATTTTGATAATTTATATCTTAAATTTATATTAATTTAATTCTTCCAAAATAAATAATTATTTTTAATTTTGGCACACTATTATTAAATGAGTGTGTGTCATCTTTAATTTGATATAATTAGTATCAAGCTAAAAATTATTTATATCTTACAATTTGAATAAAATTTATATATATCATGATCCAGTATCAAGTTATAATTCATTTGACTAAATTAGATCTAATTTAATGTTAGTTTCATATTGTTTAAGCTAACTAAAATTTAATTTTGGTTAAGATTACAAAAATATGATTTTTTTTTGTATTTTCACAATTTATTGTTCTTTTTATTTGAAATTTATAACTTGAGTGTGATGTTTTGACTTTTGAGTATAAATTAATAATAATATGATTATAATTTAATTTAATTTTAATGAAAATTTTATCACTATGCTTCCACGAGAAGATGGTTTTTTCACTTCTTTGCAAGGTTATTTTTGAATCAGAGTAGGCAATAACATAATTACAAAAAAGAGAAAAAGAAAAAAAGTAGGCATTGAGAATTTCGAAACATAACCAAGAAAATGCGTTAATGTTACCTATAATCATGTACGTTCCTGTGGCCAAGCGATAGATTGAAAATTGCTTTCTTTATTACCTAGTAAACTTTAACTTCTCATGCAATTGTACCATTACAGCAAAGAAAATTTCATTAATTACCTTAGTAATTCAAGAAGTTAACAAGATGCAGGTCTTTACTGACACAATGATCCTAACAACACGGAGCTTTCATATTATTATTATGCATCAACTCTAATCTTGGTGTTGACCATTGGCATAGTAGTCCCACTAACACTGAGCTTTAAATATTATTATGCTTCCCTCAACTCCTATCTTGATGTTGACTATCGAAATAGTGGTCCCAACAAGACCAAGCTTCAATATTCTCACATTTGATGTACATATATATATAAAGTACATGATGTAATTCAAATTAAATGAAAATGTCACAAGAAGGCCCAAAATCTAAAGATTTGTCAACATAAGGGAAGAGGAACACATAACTCATACTCCCATTAACCAGTCATATTAAAAGACTAAAAGAGCTCACAATGCCCATATCATATACTTGTCTCTTAAAATATCATGGGCCAAAGTCTGGTCAAGGAATCACTTGAAAACAATAAGAATACACATAATAACCAAGAGGGGGGTGAATTGGTTTAAACTTGGCCTTTTTAAAATCTTTTAGAAAATCAGAGTTAAAGGATCTTTATCACAAATAAACCAAGAATGCTTCAATCAATCAAATCACTTAGCCTAAGAAGACAATTACCAAAAACACTACTTGTTGAGTAATAAACAATACACCAAGAACCACAAATTAAGATAACTTGAAGAGATTAAAAGAAAGTAATAAGCACAATAACTTATATTGGTTCACCTCTCAACAAGATAAGCTACATTCAGTTTCTTCTAATCTAAACTATATTAAAGTTTCACTATTGTAACACCCTGTAGGCCTCCGACATGTTATCATTAATAATATCAGATTATCGCATAAAACACAAATTATATAACTCAGCGGAAGCATAGAATCGTTTTCTTGATACATTATGTATGGAATAACTAATTCATCAGATAACACACACAAATCATATATCATGCCCCTACTGATCCAGTTTCTCATGTCAACGTAATAAAGACAGATAATTTAAACATACAGGCAGATAATCACATATATAACATTTGTACTCAGGAAAACGTCACATCTCATATCATATCATAGTTTTGTACATATATACCTCAATGTCCACACCACACATACCGTGGTGATACAAAAGAATATTAGCCCTCTATGAGGGTATACAGAACTATACATCAAAATAAAAATCAAAATAGAGCCTTCAAGCTCTCCATGCCACTCCTCAGTCAAGCAGCCTAGTCTCAATTGGGCCTCCTGCCCTGAGACTGATCTTCTCTTCCAGACATATCACCTGAAATCATATAAGCCACACACGGGGTGAGATAACATATCTCAGTAAGCTCAGGGTCCTTGGGAAATCATTCCCACCCTAGCCCACAGATTCACAACACATAACAGGCAAACATATCACACATGGCCCACTGGCCTGGCCCTCTGGCCTCATCATATCAAATCAACAACATAATCTCAGCACATGACAGGTGGCAGAGCTCCTCAATGCCTGGCGGAGCTCCTCAACGCCCTGACGGAGCTCCTCAACGTCAGTACCTGTCATGATGTGGCAGAGCTCCTCAATGCCACGGGTGGAGCTCCTCAACGCCTAGAATACACGGCGGAGCTCCTCAACGCCGGTATTTATCTATTGGCCAACAGATATTCAATCACTATCTCAATCACAGCATGCATACATCCAATGCACATACATGTAAATCATCATAAACAATGCCATAGCCAATGCATGCAGTATGAATCATGACCAACACTCCCCAGGAGTGTGGTGTGCAACCAAAACGGGAATTCATTCCCCATAAACACTGAACTTACCTGGTAAGGTCTCAGCTCGCAGTTCCTTCCCAGGTCTGTGGCTCCCGCCACCAACAGTCTCAGAATCAATGCCTAATCAAGGCATAAGTAATTTCATATCAAAACCAGACCATAGGCATACAAGTCACAATATATATTATAGTAGAATTCCCCTATCCTAGGGTTTTAAACAAGCTCAGCCTACACTAGGCTGCTCTCAGACCACTCAAGGTCCATCAGGCTACCTACAAGCCATTTGAGTCATCCCAGACTCAAAGCATTCACACATGGTCTAGCTGTTCTCAGCCTTAAACTCAATTATCATCAGAATGGACTGAGTTCCACTCAAAGTCTCATTCAACTAGCCTCTTAGGCTCAACATAAACCTAACTAAGGCCCTGATATATCAACAAATAATCATAAGCAACCATTACACAGGCCACACAGGCAACACAGAGACAAATTTCAAAGTCATCAGAATCAAAAACTGAAAGCTAATCCTTCATCTATTCTAGGCTCTGAACAAATTTCTCTACTGGACCCTAGGCTAATTCTAGCGCCAGCTCCTGCGCCATCCGCGCCAGTATGTCGGTTAGCTTGGCGCTCTCAGCGCCACTCCCGAACTCCCAGCGCCGGTTTCCAGAACCTGTGGTGCCATCCGCGCCACCTCTGGCGCGATCCGCGAGGGCTGGGAAAATCTAGCGCCCCTAGCGTGGATCTCCAGAGTACCTGGCGCAACCAGCGCCATCCTGGCGCTACTGGTGCCACTTTCCAGTGGGTCTGGCGCCATCAGCGCCGCACCCTTAACAGGGTTTTCTGATGTGAATCCCCGCGCGACAGAGCGGGGTTAGGCGCCAAGAATGAGGGTCCTTACAACTATTCACAAATTTCAGTTCTTCCAAGCTTTACAACAATTACCCTTTATCAAACCTAGATAAAGAACATAAATATAAAACCCTATTAGACTCCTAGTGTTCAAGACAGAGAACCCTTCTCTATTCTTTCCCTCCAGAGAAACCTACTCTAGAAAAAGTCTCGAGAACCCTTGTAATAGTTACAAATAACCAAAATTCTAAAAACAAATTTACAACCAAAGTTAATGGAGAGAGACAACCTGATGCCAATGAATATGAATGAATATGATTTACCAATCAGAGTTGAATTGAAAAACATGTTTCAAAACTTCCTCTCCAAAAGCTTCTTTGAAATCTTTTCTACGAAATCTTTCAATACAATATGAAGATTTGAATATGTGGGACAAGAACTTTAGAACTCATAATATTCTTTCTCACTTTCAGAAGGCTTACGAAAACTTTAAAAATTTTGTAGAGTATTGTGTTGTAAGTTTCAGAAAACTCACTAGCTATTTATAACAAACTTCTGTAACTGAATGTAATCGATTAAATCGCCCAAGTAATCGATTAAATCTTGCAAACAATTAAAAACAAACTTAATCGATTAAAATATTCTTCAGTTTTCTGGAAAGGATATATGAACAAAGTAATCGATTATTTCGATCTGTCGATTACTATAGGGATACTTCTTTTAAAAAATGAACTAAGTAATTGATTACATATAAATGGTAATCGATTATCACAGACAAGTCATGTTCTGTATTTTTACTGATGAACTAAGTACTCGATTACATATAAATAGTAATCGATTATGATAGACAAGGCATGTTCTGTATTTATGCTGAGTAATCGATTACTTAATGTTGGTAATCGATTATTTTATTCTTCAAAGCTCAAGTAACAAATTATCAATGTGTGGTAATCAATTAACACAGTTCAAAAAGGTTTTTCCAAAAACTTAAATCATGAAACCTTGACTTTGATGCAATCATGAAATCTTATGTAATTTTACATTGGTTAAGATAAAGAGCACATGTATATCCCTTTATAGCTTTGTTTAATTTTCCTTAAGACCTTATTCAAGATGTTCATGTTCTTTAAGACCTTAGACCTTTTCTCCCCCTTTTGTCTTATCAAAGACAAAAATTAATATTGATGATCATAAGATAAGCAAGAACAGAACAAATTTATGCATTAATCAAGAGGACAATACAAAAGAAACATAACAAAAACATAGCAAAAGAAAAATAACTACTTGAATGAAGAAAGCAGAAACACCCATAAGCAAACAAACTAAACAAGCTAAACTAGAGAAGATCAGCATCTTTGAGATCCTTCCTAGTCTCTATATTCTCTAGCCTATAAGTGATTTCTTCCAAAGAAGACTGTGTTTTAGTCCTATGCTCATGCTGTAGAGCAAGCTCAACATCCATCTTCTAAATCATCAATGATTCAAATGAAGTGTCTTGTTGTTGAGCAGGAGCAGCTTCTTCTTCTTCAGCTTCTTCACCTTCATCAGCTCCCTTTAACGGAGCTTGTTCTCCAGCCATAAGCCACCCATTGGGTGTCTTAATTAATCTAAGCTTGTTGAGATGCTTCTCTTTGTTGAGATTGGTGATGTTTGTGGTGTTGTCTACAATCTCATTTGAGACATCAATCTTAAAGTAATATATGAACCTAGAGATTAACATAGCATATGGAAAATGATAGCCGATTAATCTTGAAGCTTTCAGCATAGTTTCAATAAAAACAAGAACACAATTAATCTGAGTTGAGGTCTTCATGCCATATATCAATTGTAAATCATCATAAATGATTTGGGCATGGTTTGTAGACCTGGGGGTAACAATGTAGGTTATAATGTAATGCATCAACCTATCTTCCCCAATCAGATTCCCAACACCAAGTATTGTCTTCAGCCTCATTTAGGGATTCAACAACATATCTCTGTATGTGTCAATATTATTGTAGTCCCCAATTTCTTCATCAAACTGCCTCACTCCTTTAGAGGAGATACCAGCCACAGCCAACCATACACCTTCATCAATCACCAAGGGAACTCCATTCACTTGGGAACGAAGCACCCCATCCATGTTGGCTTTAGCACAGGTGTAAAACACATTCACTAGTTTTGGGTAAAAGTGATAGAGTGCTTTTATTTGAGTATTTTTCTATCCTTCTTAGTTTATTTGACCTCTCTTATACCTTTATTTTCCTATTCTAATTCAGTTTTTGGCCTAGGCAAGTAAGTGGGCTTAATTGCTAATTGTTGCGTATTTTCGGATTTTTGCTCACTTGACGTATCTGACTTGTGCAGAACCTATAAGGTGCTACTGATCTCTGAATGGAGAGTTCTAGGAGTCCCTGGAAAGATAACAAAAAGATCTACAAGTTTATTAGAAATAGCCCGAGGCCAATTCTTTCATTTAGAGGGTCATTTTAAGCTTCAAAGTTAGCACCTCTGCACTTGTAATTTTGGGCTGCAAATTTGACTTTCATGGTTGTAAATAGCAAAAATTAGATTGTTGGGTTTGTTTGTGGCCCATTTTATTTTCAGAACTCAGTCACTGCATATATTAGTGACTTTAGTGAAACTTGGAGCACACTTTTCATTTTAATAAAAACAGTTTTGCATTTCCTTTTCTTAAGTTTTTAGGATCAAAACCCTTGCTCTCATTTTCTCTCTACTGTTCTTCCTTGTTCTTCATTATTCTTCATTTTCGTTTTGCTGTGCTTCCATTTTCGTGCAACCCTTTCATGGGGCTTTTACTGATGATCATCATGGAAGGCTAAATCCTTGTAACACACCGTGTATACACGGCGTATTATCATTATAATAATATCAGATTAGCGCTTAAACAAGTTAATTAAAACCTTTTTAAAACATAGCGGAAGCATAAAACCGAACCATATTTCTTGATAACATTATGTATGGAATCACAACCCACAACAAGCATCAACACAAGCCCCTGCTTAACCAGATCATACAAACAGACCATAGGCAGAAACATAAATATCTCAAGATATAAACAGAAGGAAGCATAACAGAACGAAAACCGGATATATACATCATCAACAACTGGCACCCGAGGTGCATATACACAAGAACAAGCGTCTGAGCTCTTTCTGATCCCGAGGATCCTTCCTCACACGAGGGCATACATATATATACATCAGGTATACAAAACAACTACATGTACATCACATGTCTTCCCTCTACAGGGGTACAAAACATAAACAAAACAAGATGCTGAGCCGAGCTCCAAGCATACAAACACCATCATAGCTGAGCCAAGCTCCAAGCTATCCTTTGCTGCCCGAGGCCAAGCAGGTACCGTCTCTACTGGGGCCTCCCGCCCTGAGACTGCTCCCCTCTACCAGAAGCATCACCTGAAAAAGCATAAGCCCCACACGGGGTGAGATAAAAATCTCAGTAAGCTCAGGGTCCTTGGAGGCATCTCCTCCACCCTGGCTCACTCATCATGACACAAGTCATCAGGGTATCACAACCATCTGGGCCATCCCGACCTCTCATAACAATATACATAACAAGCTATCTAAGCTCTATGTATGGTGGACCGAGTCCAACACCGTCCTCAGTGTGAAGCCGGAATTCACACCCGTGCCATCCCATTGGGTGCTACCCCTTCGCATGGACGCACGTATATGGTACCTCCGAGCCTAGGCTTCAACCGCGACGGGACCACCTAGCTCTTGGTCTTAGGGAATCTCCGCATCCTGGGACCATATGTCAACCTTGAGCAAACCAACTAGGAGGCACGCTCTCCTCCTAAGGAGGTCCATATCTATCTTCACTGGCCAGAAGATCTAATATCAGGCTTACTACAATCTCAAGCACAGATACAAGCATGTATATATATGAGCATGCAACATCCACACAATGCATGAGTCATGAATGAAACCACTACTCCCTCGGAGTATGGGAGAGCACACACAAGTGGGAAACATCCCCAAGGGTCCAGAACTTACCTGGCAAAGCTGAGCTCTGCAGTCCTTCCCGTGCTCTGTGGCCCACGCCACTGACACCCTCGGTGTCACACCCTATCAAGGCACACACACAACATGTATATCAACATACTCCGAGGGCACAAGCAATACGGTTCACAACCGCTCAAGCATGAAAGGACTCACAATCCTTTCCAAAACCACAAGGTCTTCTAACCTATGGTTCAACAAGGCTTGGCATACACAAGCCATCAAGCCAATAGCCTCACAAGGTCATCTAAACCACCATCCAAGGCTCTAGCATGTCCATACTTGGCTAAGCAACTCAGCCCAACATCAACACATGCATCACAAGGAGCCATGGAATCAACATTCACCAAACTCACATATGAGAGCTAATCCTACATCCTCACAACATTCCAAGCACATGCTTTAACATGACCCAAAGCTAAAACAAGCTCTATCAAAAGTGGGTCACTATTCACCCTAAACCCCAACTCATGAATCAAGAGGTAAATCTCACGAATCGTTGTCGTTCCTCGCCGAGCTCAAGTTCCGCGAACTTCCCTTGAGAAAGGGATTCTCTGATTTGGGGTTTTCAAGGTGAAAGGAGGATGGATTCAAGCTCTAGAAGGGATTTCCATCACAAAACAAGCTTAAGGGATGGTTTTTGGTGAGATATGGTGAAGGAACCAAGCTTGGGTGCTCAACAATGGAGGTGGGAGGTCTGAGGAAGAAGAAGGGGGTGTTTTGGCTTCAGAAATCGCGAAACCCCACTTATATAGTGGACCTCCCCGAGCTGCCGCGCAGATCGCGTCACTCTGGCGCTGACCGCGCCAGCTGCAGGTGTCCACGGCGCCTCCAGCGCCAACCCCGCGCCAAGAACGCCGGTCTCCAGAACCTCTGGCGCCAAGAGCGCCACCTCCCGCCCCAAGGGCGCCAACCTCCAAAGATCCCCGCGCCACAGGCGCCAGCTCCCGCGCCTCAAGCGCCAACATCCAGAACTTCCGGCGCCAACCACGCCACACACGGCGCCAGCCATGCCAACTGGGAAAATCAGAGTGGTTCCGGCGCCACCAACGCCGACCTGGCACCCGGAGCGCCAACCACCAGAAACCATGGCGCCGGGAGCGCCGCTCTCGCGCCATCAGCGCCCACTAGCAGAGACCTTGGCGCCATCAGCGCCACACTTTTGGCCATGGTGCCATCCGCGCCATACCTGGCGCTGGCCGCGCCAGATTATGCAGAAGCAATCTGCAGAGTGTTTTTCTGCATAATCCCACTCCAAAGGCCTTAGACTCGCGCAATACGCGCCCAAACTCGCGCGCTGGGACTTAGGGATATCACAATCCTCAATCAATTCAAGGATACAATCCAAGCACAAGAAGAATTTGAGTTCTAGTTTAGTATTTCGAATCCTATGTGAATGTTCATCTTCTTCTTCAATTGCTATTCTGTTTTCATGATTATGAATGTGTTTAGGATTAAAAATGGATTAGGTTATAGATTCATTTCCTAATTTTGAATATTAATCACAGATTAATTGGATGATATTTCAGTTAGGGTTGTGGTTTCAATCAATTTAGGGGTTAAGTCGATTGAGTTGCTTCTAATGAGATTGAATGAACTTTCATAATAGGATAAATTTATGAGAACAATAATTATTCAAATTGCTTGGTGAGATGAATTAGATTGATGCTTTAATTCTGTTTGACATTACTTCTTTTGAATTCTGTTAGTTTCTGTGTTGCTCTTTAAATTTAGTTTACGTTTTTGCAAGTTTTACTTACACACACAAACTGTTTGATAAAATTTCCCCCTCACTGTTATTCGTAAATTGAAGCTAGAACCATATTGATTGTGTCTCTGAGTGGACCTAGGTTAGCTCTGTGCTACAGAATTAACGTAGTTAAATTGTTTTGGTGCGTGTCGACAACGTGATATCAAAAAGGTACCCTTCAATTCAAGGAATTTTTTCAATCCTTGATCCTCCAACAGAGTAGGGAATTAAAATCCCTCATTGTTGAACCAGTTAAAATCAAGGTACTTGGGAGGCATGACTAGTTTGGTGGCATTAAACTACATGTAGTTCATCCTATCAGTTTGATTAGGAAACCACAAATCCAGTCTGCTCTCAGTTGGATTGGAAGATTCTCCTGCCTTTCTTTTACTGGTTTTGGTTCTTTTTGAGGTAGACATAGTGTTTGGGTTTAAAGAAGAGAAAGAAACAAAGGATGGATCAGTATCAAAGGGAAGAAAACAGGGTACGAAATAGAGATTTTGGGTAGCTTGAGAGAGATAGGATTTCAGGTGTGAATTGATACACCTTAGAAAGCTGTATTTATAGAGTTTTGTGATACAAATTTAAACTTTAAATTCCAGTAATAGCTTATTTCGTCTTTCAAGGGGCTTAAATGTAGCTGACACAAATTTGAATTTGAATTTAAGATAAGATATGTCAGTTAGGATTTTGAAAATTGTGCAGTTTTTGCAGAAAGACCATAGATAATCGATTACTTAAGCATAATAATCGATTACTCCAATGAATATTTGTTTCAGAAAAAGCTTTCTGCAAAAGGTAATTGATTAATTTGATATCGTAATCGATTACTCCAGATGTTTTCTGTTTCTGGATGACATACATACAACAGGTAATCGATTAATTTCCTTACGTAATCGATTACTCTAGGTAAGTGTTTATTTTGGAAAACACTAAAAATACACTATAATGGATTAATCCGCGGGGTAATCGATTACTCCAGTGGAATTTTATTTTGAGAAAACACTTCAAGTGACAGGTAATCGATTACATAAGTATGGTAATCGATTACTCTAGTGAAATTTTGTCATAAAAAACCTTTTGAACCACAAATAATCGATTAATACATGTAGTAATTGATTACAATAGAGAATTATGCAAAATAAACAGTGTTTCATCAGCAGAATTCGAATTTTATTCATTTGTGATGAATGGTCAAATTAGATTGCATATCATGTAGTCAAACAAATCAAAGTCTTGCTATCATATATTTGATTCATCAATAATTCCTAGCATGTTCCTAAGATCATGGAATCTATCTCTAGATAATGGTTTGGTAAAAATATCAGCCAATTGATTGTTTGTATCAATATACTCAATTTTGAGATTACCCTTTTGAATATGATCTCTGAGGAAGTGACGTCTGATCTTAATGTGTTTTTTGTCCTAGAGTGCATGACTGGATTCTTTGATAGATTTATTACACTTGTGTTGTCACACAGCAGGGGAATTTCTTTCAACTCCGCACCAAAATCTTTGATTTGTTGTTTAAGCCACAAACTTTGTGCACAACAACTTCCAGCTGCTATGTATTCTGCTTCTGTTGTTGAGAGAGCAACACATGATTGCTTTTTGCAATGCCATGAAATTAATGAGCTTCCGAACAAGTGGCACGTTCTACTGGTGCTTTTCCTATCAAGTTTGCATCTTGCAAAACTTTCTTTTTCGAAAAGAACAGTACACAGATAGGCATGTGCTCCCAAGCTACCTCTGTAGGTAGTATGGAGAGCCACTCTACTTGCAGGATCCATATCCGCTTGTACGGATGCGCTTCTTTTGTGATTAATGGATTAGGGCTTTCGACTAGAATCATACATCCATTCAGAATGCCGAGGATCCTCAGACGAGATCCTATCTAAATAGCCAATTAAGTTCAGTGATACACCTTTTGGATACCAAAGACCAACTTTTATAGTTGATTTGAGGTATTTAATGATTCTCTTGATAGCAGTAAGGTGTCACTCCTTAGGATTAGCTTGATATCTAGCACACAAGCACACACTCAACATTATATCTGGTCTACTTGCTATCAAGTATAGTAGAGATCTTATTCCTCTATATTTTGACTCATCAACCTTCTTGCCCTTTTCATCTGAATCAAGATAGGTTGAGGTAGCCATTGAAGTAACAACATCTTTGCTTTGACCATGTCAAATTTCTTGATCACTTCAAGGCAGTATTTTGATTGGTTGAGAAATGTTCCATTTTTCATTTGCTTCATTTGAAGGCAGTATCTTGATTAGTTGAACCAAATATTATATCATCAACATATACTTGAACCAACAAGATATCATTGTCATGCTTCTTGATAAACAGGGTTTTGTCTACTTGACCTCTTGTAAAAGATTGACTAAGCAAGAAGTTGCTCAATCTTTCATACCAAGATCTAGGTGCTTGCTTTAATCCATAAAGAGCTTTCTTAAGTTTAAAAACATGATTTGGATATTTGAAATCAACAAAACCTAGAGGTTGATCAACATAGATTTCCTCCTCAATATATCCATTAAGAAAAGAACTTTTAACATCCATTTGAAATAGTTTAAAATCCATTAAGCATGCATATGCAAGTAGTAACCTAATGACCTCTAACCTTGCTATTGGAGCATAGGTTTCCTCATAGTCAATGACTTCCTCTTGGTTGTAACTTTTTGCAACCAATCTAGCTTTGTTTTTGACTATTATACCACTTTCATCAAATTTGTTCCTAAAAAACCCACTTGGTGCCAATAGGCTTGAGAGAAGAAGATCTAGGAACAAGTTCCCAAACTTCATTTCTCATGAACTGATTAAGTTCATCATGCATGGCAAGCATCCAATTCTCATCAAGTAAAGCTTGGTCAATGTTCTTAGGTTTAATTTGAGAAGCAAAAGCCATGTTACAACAGATATTTCTTAGTGAAGATCTAGTAGATACTCCCTTAGTGACTTCACCAATTATGTTGTCAAGTGAAATCTCTTGTAGTTCTCCAATCCAAAAGTGGCTATAGCAGATTTTGCATTTATGAATCTAGATGGGGGAAAGAATCTTACAATAAATTTCTCCTCCACTTCTTCCCAAGTGCTAAGACTTTTATTAGGTTGGGATTGAAGCCATACCTTTGCCTTACCTCTCAAGGAGAACGGAAAAGCTCTGAGATAGATAGCTTCAGCATCTGCGTCAGAGGCTCCCATGGTACTGCATAGCTCCATGAAGGTGGACAAATGAGTGTATGGATCTTCATGATCTAGTCCGGCAAAAGGATGTGATCCAATTAGACTGAGCAATGCAGGCTTCAATTCCACAACTTTTTTACTGAAAGGAGGAATAATTATGCTATTGTAATGCTTTGGTCTTTGATGATACGCATAATCTCCCAGAGTCCTCCTTTGTGGTCTATTTTCCTCTCCCCCTCTATCCGTCATATTTAGAGGTTGCTTTTATAGACGAAGGAGACAAAATAGAAGAAGTTTCTCTCGGTAGCTTTTTGGCTGTTTGTTTTTTTCCTTCGGTAATTTTCTAAATTAATTATCGATGTAGCTGCAAGAAATTTACCTCAAAAAGGAAAAAGAACAAGCTTGCAATAATTTGTAAGTACCGAGGTTAGGGAAGAAAAAATAAAACAGAAGATAATTTATACAAAATTAAAAACAACAAAAGCAAAGAACGAGTCCTATTCAACTGAGAAATTAAATTTGAAAGAACTGAGCGAGCGACTCAAGTCCCCGGCAACGGCGCCAGAAACTTGTTAGGATTTTTATACCACGGCAAGCGTACCGTTCTATCGTTGTAAGTTTCAAATTTATAAAAGATCGTCTCCACAGGGACTTGAGCTTACTCAGTTAATCCAACTAAAACTAAACAGTTGAATAGATATGTACAAGTAGGTTGAACGATATTTCATTTGTTGATGCAAATAAAGTAAACTAACTAAACTTAACGAAAATGAAAATATATTTATGAGAAAGCGGGATTGGATTTCATCATTCTTAACATCCTATATTCAATTAATATTTACCATGCATAAATCATCGTCTATTTTTATTGATGCACACTAAGTTACCTTGAATCGATTCCTCGCATCCAAGTTCTAAGGATATTTTACCGAATATCAATCCCTCGCATATTTAAGTAAATTACCCCAGCGTTAAGAACTATAATCGCGTGCTTTTATGCAATCGAAACATTATGCCCTATTCCTAGCAACGTAACGTAACGAGTAATTTCATTCAGTTCAAACCCTAAGATTACTTTCCAGTCTCACTTCGGATTTAAGTTCATGATACTAGTGATCAAGTAGGATCAAGCATTAA
>PYAF01004266.1:590765-601826 GCA_007407185.1 Glycine tomentella | reverse complement strand
ATTAGGCATGTTACACTGCACTAGATTTGTAAATATAGGCCCCCTCTTGCACCAGATTTGCAAATATTTTTGAAAACGCACCTTATCGGTAAATATTTTTTAAAAAAACACCCTTTTGGTTCTTTTGCCGCAAAACTTGGTCACTTTTCTAGTAGCTACTATGCGCACTTCAGCCTCATTATCTCGAAGCAACCGCACATAAGCAGGTACCAATTCCATTCTTCGCAAACAATAGTTAAGAAAAATAAATATATTGCTTAGGCTTCAGAGTTAGGCCTTAGTAATCATAAGAGATAATCAATACAAAAATCACATGATTTAGCATTATTAGCATATCAAGAACATCCAATACACCAGCACTGAACTGAGCTTATAAGTCATAATACAATATATTCACACAACATAGCACCATCATAGAAAGATATGCAGCATGTGCATAATCAGCAAAATAATAATAATAATAATAATAATAATAATAATAATAATAATAATAATAATATCTGGTAGGTTCAGGGCCTACAGCTTCAAAAAGTCATACAATTGATTTGCAACCAAGTAACACACACGTCAAGACTTATCCTATCCAGGATGAAATTAAATCACATAAATAAATAAAAAATAATATTTGGTATGATGAATATAACATTCTATAGACATCTAAATGCAGGCAGACTAAATAGAGATTTAATTTTATAATTTTTGTCTATTGCTAAATGTACTGGTAGGCCAATAACTAATGTGTATAGAAGAAGAAAACCCCATAGGTCCAATGATGGCCTATGGAGGGAGGTATCCAACTAGAGGGATTAAAAAAAATGTACTGATAGGCCAATAACTAATGTGCATAAAAGAAGAAAATCCCATAGGCCCATTGATGGCCTATGGAGGGAGGTATCCAGCTAGAGGGGAATAATTCAGTTGAGAAGGGAGAGGGAAATAATAAAGTGGAGACAAATGTCACTGGGGGGAAGAGTAATGCATGTAATCATTTTGGAATGATGGAGAGTTGGTTATGAACCCTGGCTGCCGGTAACAGAGGGTAAGGAATTATTTTGGAAAAGGTTGGGTAAGCCTGCTGGCTTGAGGGAGGGTTCTTGCCTATCTTATGCTTTGTCATTTTTACTGTTTTATTGTTCTGTTCTCCTATTCCAAATATCAGAAGCTAGTCTCTGGTTGTAAGCTTGTTTATGATTTTATATATATATATATATATATCCAGTTCCTTTCATGTACTTGGGAGAAGTTAACAATAACTGGGAGTATATGTGCACCACAATCTTGGGGCTCCAACAGCTTGCCAAGAGCAGCACAGCCCTCCACAGCCAACAATCTGACAAAATTTTGATCTGTTCCAAGATTACAACACATATTACCCATACATGTGTGGTCATTTAGCATTTAGCAACAAAAAATGTTATAAATTGCAAAGTCAAGTTTCAAGCACCATTCCAGTTAACGCATATCCATTAACTAACCTCTATCTCTCATTAAGTATCAGGATGTTCAAGTAACAGAAAATTGTCAAATTCCAGGAAATAAAGTAAAATTAATATGATAATCAGAACCACATCAAGCCCCAAAACCATAAGTGAAAAGGAAAAAAATTATGTAACATTCATGATGAATCTCACAAGTAATAATAAAATCATTTATATTGATGAAAAAAAAGTTAACTGACCTTCACCAACGGGATGTAATATTCAACTAATTAATCAATCTCCCTCATTTGAGATCCAATTCTACAAAGTGACTCCACAACTTTATCCCTCACACAGGTTTCCTCAATAGTGCAAAGTGTCTCTAGTGGTGGCAGCAATACACTGGCATGTTCCACTCCCCCAACATAAGGAATGAACACTCCCAACTCTTCTTCCATTGCAAGAAGTACTTCATCATCATCATTATTTTCACTAAAAAAATATAACTAATTCAGTTAAGTTTAATTATAGTTCCAACTTTAAAAGACACGTATGCGACATCTAAAACATTTCAAGAGCTCAAAAAACTAAACAATTGAAAATTCGACACCAAAATATTTAGTCGAAAAGTATCAAGAAAGAAAACCTAGAGTTTTAAATCCAGATAGGAAAGAGCAAAATACTGTATCGTGTCGCGCAAAAGTGTCAATAACTTTCGATTTTCACAAGCTACCGAAACGTGAAGATGGAGAAATTGCGATCTCCTTCTAGTAAATCATTGGATACAGATGAATACATGTTTCAAAAACTCATTATTGCGAGCTTCTACCCATGGACACCGGAAACCCGAAGACCATTGAAGAAGGAGGGAGAAGACGATAAAGGGAAGCAATGTGGTCACACACAGAAATGGCATCCGAATCACCTATTCTGCTTGAGTGTAACATTAAAACACAGCGATGAGCACTTTCACGCTTCTTTTTATTTTACCTTTTTCTAATCATAATTATTTTTAAAAAATATTCCTACCTCCCATTTTCCGGCGATTTATAATGACGGCCACAAATTCAAAGCCACTAAAAATACATTTTTTCGTAGTGACATAAGATTTAAATTTAAAATTGTAAATTCAATTAAATTAACTTCAAGTTAATTAATTCACTTTTTCGATAGATTCAATAATGTCAATTTAACAATATATATCACAATCAACATAAAAAATAACATGGCATATAATGGAAAAATTATAAAAATTCTGAAGTATGATTTTTAATGTATTATATTTCAATTTGATATAATCTAATTTTTGCACTTGAATTTAAAAATCAATCCAATCTTTTTCCTTTACCAATTAGTCTACTATCGTTAATTTGTTTTACTTGATCTTTTTATTTTGTATGAATTTGTTTAATTTTGAATCCTTCAACCATAGATCATTTTATAAACAAGTGTCACATGGCTACTACCTAGTGATTTTCTTATTATATTGTTTCGCTAGGTCAGTTATAATAAAGTATCACTACTAGAAAAACATGATTCAACATCGGTTATTTTTGACATTCGACATCGATTTCAAATCGATGTTGAATCAGGCGACATTAAAAGTATGGAACTTAACATCGATTTTGAAAACTGATGTTAACTACATTGTACAACATCGGTTTTTAGTGAAACCCGATGTTGCTGTATTACAAATAAAAACTTAAAAATGTATAAGATTACAATATAACATCGATTTTCATAAGAAAACTAATGTTGTGTTAGATGTGTTAACATAAGAAAACCGATGTTGTTGTACATGTTAACATCGATTTTCTTAAGAAAACCGATGTTGTGTTAGATGTGTTAACATAAGAAAACCGATGCTGTTGTACATGTTAACATCGATTTTCTTAAGAAAACCGATGCTGTGTTAGATGTTAACATCGGTTTTCTTATGAAAACTGATGTTGTTGTATATGTTAACATCGATTTTCATAAGAAAACCGATGTTGTTTTTAATTTTTAAAATATTTTTTGTTTTTTTAATTAGTGCAGTTCTTCAACCTGTAAATGAAAAACAGAGCCATACCAACCAGCCAATTTGATAATACAATTCAATAAAATAAAATTTCAATAAAATGAAATTTGAATAACAAATAAAATTGAATAATGTCAATATATGTACATAAAAATGATTTGCTAACCTAGTTTATACAATTGTTTAAAAATCCTTAGCCTTAACCGCCTAACCTATTCTTTCATCTCTAACTCTAAGATAAAATTTAGACCATTCAATCCTAACAACCTTCAATGTCTGGTCTTCGAGTGCTCTTTCGTCAGTGAAATATTGCATGACATAATAAAACATAAATTAAAAGGTGTAAAACAAAAACAAGTCACAATTAAAAATAAAAATAGTGTTAAATTAGACAATTACCATGTCCCAGTTGTCCCTGAAGCCTCCTTGTACTATCGTCCACATCCAATGCATGACATAATAGCCACACTCAGTGCTTCCTCTTTGCTTATTACACTAAATTCAATAACATGGTCATTGTTAAACGGAAAATTAGTGTAAATAGTAATAAATTATTATTTGGAATACATGAACCATGATTTATTAAAAAACTTACTTTAAGCACAATCCATTTTGTAGTAGCCTTTGATTTATTTCCTTCAGTGCCATGGAATGCCTTCAAAGCACTGCTTAAGATGAAAATGCATGCATATTATACAATTAACATATATAGTCACGTGTTGGAAATAATAATAGAAATGTGTTACAAAATTAGAACCTACCTGTTAATAATTGCTTTCAGGTAGTTATCAAGCCTATTGTGCAACGAACAGAACCACACGACAACATTGGCCTTAGGACATATGACGACCAGTTGCCAATGTGAACTGCGTTGGAGAAAAATAAGTTATTATACTGCAAACATTAAGAAAATTGTTTTGTACATTTTTACTTACCCATTCAAGTACGCTGCAAGGTAGACATCTTTACGTGAATTTTGCATCCATTTCTTGAGATAGTCCTCGGATTCAAATTGAGATTGGCCAAATCTCTGTATGGACTGTAGCTCGATGAATCCATACACATCGGGATGATCCGATTGCAGACATACCTTATTCATATGGCTATTGTTTATAAATAAAGTCAAATATGCATGAAATTAAAAGGAGGAAAGTAACATTAGATACTAGATAGTGACTTACATAATCCACAGCTGTATAACAGAGATGCTCAAACATTGACCACCATGGATGATCTCTGAAATATCCTCGTGCCTGATGTACAATGGGAAGTCATCATTATATACACCGAACATTTGCGGGTCCCATGCCACTTGCAGGGGTGTGAAGAAGAGATCCGGGATGGTCTTTGCCACCAAGTACAAGGGATCGTCAGCATGTTCCGGCTTATTTACATGTTTCGCCGGTCCATGAGATCCCTGTTTATCCTACACAGTTAATAAACATCATTAATGAGGGTCTTAACTCTTAATATGAAATAAATGAATGTTAAATGACAAACAATGAAGGAAGAAATATAATACCTTAATAAAAATAGGTTGTACAAGATGTGTCGGCCAAGCAAGGAAGGTGTGAAGGGCCTACCCAACTAACAGAACCTCGTCAGTGGGAGTAGGGACGCAAGCATCTACGTCTCGAACCTCCTCAACACCCACCCTCACTTGATCAGTGTCCAGAGAGATGCCATGCACTGTTGTCGACCCATGATAAAGTCTTCCAATAGCAACCAGGCGGGGAGGATTGTCATCCACATACAACCCACGCCTGTCAGATGCACCGATGTCTGCGTCATGATCAGAGGGATCGACACAGCTCTCCTTGGTGCTGACACGGGCACCAATGGGACATGTCTGAAGCTCTGGAGGTGGCATGGCTCCCTGAGACTGCATATGGGACTGTAGCTAGCTGAAGGACATCATTAGCTGCTGGGTTACCTTCTCAGTGATCGATTGAGTCAACCTATCAGTGATCGACTGCTCCAGCTCTTCCCTGATATTTTCTTTCAGTCGGCTCAAGTCTTCAGGTGCCATGGATGCCTTAGACTTGCGAGAGGATGATGGGGCCGGTCCAAAGTAATGTGTGATGGTCACACCAGCTCCAACAACACTGACACGGCCGGGGTGCTCTGGTCATCCAATGGCAACAGTCAGGACATCCTGATGTCCACTGTCGACAAAGCTACCTTGTGTGGATTGCTCAGCCAGGGAATCTTGCAATGAAAATGAATACAAAATTAGTTTTGTATACTCAGGTGCCTCAAATTTGAAAAAGAGGTACGAATTTGTTGTTTGACTTACAATCCTCTCAGCAATCTCGCGTGCTGCCTCCGAAGTCATGTCCCCGGTTTTCTTCGTACGAGCCAGCTTCCACTTCACGTGTCGTCGCACAGGGGACGGAGGATGAATGATGGTCTCCGTGCTGTCATCAGGAGTTGCTTCCCCCAATTGCTTCTTTTGCTTTTCCTCCATTAATCTCTTCTCGAGCAACTGGTAACCCCCGCGCGACAACACGTGAGGGGCAGTGTTCAGCTTCTGGATCGCCTGGGCCTTCTTTCTAACATCCTGTAACAATTAGACACATAGGGTTACAGATAAGAGACGGTATCAATGATTAATACAGATAGTTTTGATTAATCGTTGAATTGAATCTTGAATTGTCCGTTTGGACAGTTTGGGAAGTAATGCATTTTATGCAACATTCATACATTGACATTACATATGGTTAATTATATTTAATTAAATTTTGGTTAACTGCACTTTGCATTGTTCTCCGGGTACATACTGATTGCGGCTGAATAAAACCTCCGCTATCATGTTGTGTACTCAGAGACCAATGCGAAATGCTGCTGAAATTTCATTAAATTAATCATACCTTATGTAATGTAAATATGAATGTTGCATAAAATATTACTTCTTGAATAGGATAGGACCACACCTGTTTGTATCATGACATACATTTGCAACCATAAAAGATTTTTTTATAGAAAAGGTTTGACAGGATATGGAAAACTTGGATCGTAGTTGGATGAAAGCACCACGTATATCGAATGAGTATGAAATTAGGGTTGAACAATTTCTTCAATTTACCACCCGAAATGCACCACCATTGAGGGAAAATTTTTTTGTCTCTATGTGAAATGTCTGAATGGAAGACGCCAATCCATAGATGACATCAGAACTCATTCAAATTGCCAGGTGAATTGCTAGGCACACAACCAGTGACAGAAACTACGTCGGTTGATGTGAACAATGAGGATCATATAGAAGACATGATACGTGAGAAGAAAGTTTTCGCCAAGCACATTCATCGACGTATTCAAAATTGCAAACTGATTCAAATATCCCTTTGTATGATGGGTGCACCTCCTTCACACAGTTGTCAGCAGTGTTGTCTTTGGTTAACTTGAAGGCCAGATTTGGATGGAGTGACAAAAGCTTCACAGAATTGCTTGTACTGTTAAAGAAAATGCTTCTTGAAGAAAACACATTGTCCAATATGCATTACGAAGCAAAGAAGATTTTATGTCCTATGGGGATGCAGTATCAGAAAATTCATGTAGGCCCTAATGATTGCATCCTTTATCGACATGAGTGCGGATTTGCATAGCTGCCCCACTTGTGGGTCCCCAAGATACAAATTAATTGACGATGACGGCAGTGATGAAACAAACTCATTCACCGGTAGGCCTGCAAAAGTCTGTTGGTATCTTCCCATAATTCCAAGGTTTAAGCGATTGTTTGCTAATGCAAATGACGCCAAAAACCTTACTTGGCATGCATATGGGAGGAACAATGATGGAAACCTTACTAAGGCTTGCGCTAGCTTCTGACGGTATGAATCCATTTGGTAGCCTATCAACGAACCACAGTTCATGGCCAGTATTGCTTATGATTTACAACCTACATCCTTTGTTGTGAATGAAGCAAAAATACATTATGTTGTCTATGATGATAGGGGGTCCACGACAACCAGGAAATGATATTGATGTGTATTTGGCGTCGTTGATTGAAGACTTGAAAAAAGTGTGGCTTGACGGGGTAGATGTCTATGATGGGCACATGCAGCAAACTTTCAAGTTGCATGCCATGGTGTTCTATACAATTAATGACTTTCCAGCATACAGGAGTTTGAGTGAATATAGTGTCAAACGACATCACACTTGTCCTATATGTGAAAAACATACTGGCTTTGTCCAACTAGAACATGGAAAGAAAACAATATATACCAAGCATCGTAGATTCCTCCAACCCTATCACTCATATCAACGATTGAAGAAGGCTTTTTATGGTTGTCAAGAGAATGCAACGGCCCCTACACCGTTAACAGGAAAAGAAGTTTATGAACGTATGTAAGACATCATGAATGTTTTTGGGAAAACCCAAAAGAAGGATGCATCTGACAAGCAACTTTGGAAGAAAAAATCCATAATTTTTGAACTTCCGTATTGGTCCGATTTGGATGTCAGAAATTGTATAGACCTAATGCAAGTTGAGAAAAATGTTTGTGATAGTTTGGTTGACACCCTTCTGAACATTCAAGGGAAGACAAAGGATAATTTGAAATCTCGACAAGATTTGGTGGTTGAGATGGGTATACGACACCAATTGCATCCAATTGAACAAGGTCGACAAACGTATTTTCCCCCTGCAAGCCACACTTTGTCCACAAGAGAAAAAAACAATTTTGCCAGTGTTTGCAGAGAATAAAAGTCCCACAAGGATACTCTTCTAATATTAAGAGCCTTGTATCCGTCAAGGACCTAAAATTGTTAGGGTTGAAGTCTTATGATTGTGATGTGTTGATGCAACAAATATTGTCTGTTGCTATATGTGGTATATTGCCTGAAAAAGTTAGTGTTGCAATTACTCATTTGAGCTTCTTGTTTAATGCTTTTTGTAACAAAGTTATCGACTCAAAACAGTTGGATGATTTGGAGAACGAGACTGCTGTTGTCCTGTGTCAGTTGGAGATGTTTTTCCCTCCATCTTTTTTTTGACATAATGGTCCACTTAATTTTTCACTTAGTCAAGGAGATTAGGTTGCGTGGTCCAGTTTTTCTACGGTGGATGTGTCCCGTTGAGCGTTATATGAAAGTGTTAAAAAGTTATACCAAGACTCAATACTGTCCAGAGGCTTCCATTGTTGAAAGATATGTTGTCGAATAAAGTATTGAGTTTTGTTCTAAGTACATCGATGCACTTAAACCTGTTGGGATTCCACAAAATCGTCATCAGTTGTCATTGGGAGGTAAGGGAACAAGGGGATACAATGTAGTAACACTTAGTCGACAACAGGTTGCACAAGCACATTTATATGTTTTGAATAACACAAAAGAGGTTTTGCCTTACATAGAAAGGCACAAACAATATTTGCAAGACTATCACCCAAGAATGAACTTCATGAAGCTGTTACAAGAACATAATAGAACTTTTGTTATATGGTTTAAAGAACAAATACTTGTTGATGCCAGTGCCTCGAAGACTTTAAGACTGTTAGCTGTTGGCCCGAATCTCAACGTTCGCACTTGGAAGGGGTACTACATCAACAACTGTTCCTTCTATACAAAATCATAAGACGATCATAATAATGTCCAGAATAGTGGGGTTAGTGTCGATGCCGCTTCAGTGCACTTTTGTGGTCCATCTGATAACAATCCGATTCGAGCTACAATGTCTTACTTTGGAGTAATTCAAGAAAATTGGGAGCTTGATTATACTGCATTCAGAGTGCCTGTGTTCAAGTGTAAGTGGGTAAATAGTAATACTGGTGTACATCAAGATCGCTTTGGATTTTACGTTAGTAGAACTGGGCAAGGTTGGTTACAAGGACAAGCCTTTTATAATGGCAGAACAAGCCAAACAGGTGTTTTATGTCCAGGATCCGTGCGATGAGAGATTTTGTGTGGTGTTACGTGGAAGAACGTCGGCAATGAGTCACCAAAATGACGAAAGTACAATTGATATTAGTGAGATACCTGCTTTCTCAATAATGATACCTTCCGTTGTTGAAGAGCAAGAGGTTGACGATGAACATGCAATTTGTGCTGATCATGATGAAGGTTTGTGGGAGAACATTGAAACGTAACTAAGGTATATTCAAGTAATGATTTTATTTACCAAAATGACAAACAATATAACAATGTTTGTCTTCATTAATTACATTATATTTGAAATATTTTATTGTTAAAACTTATACATTTTGATATACTTATGTTTTTCAGATTGATGGGAACCCCTCCTTTGTCCCTGCGTAATTCAAATGATTGTTCACATTCCACATCTACGAGGAGTAGACAATCCACCAAGCTAAGAAGGTTGACATTGAGAACCTCTGATGAGGCTAAGCCAACGGTAAATGTCAACCCTAATACTGGAAAAGGATCTAGCAACAACAAAGAGAAGTTCCACATCTATCTTGGTGTTTTTGCAAGAGAGAAGATTCCTATAACACATTGCAATTGGAAAGATGTACCGGACTCCTTAAAGGATCTAGTATGGGATGATATTTTGGTATGTGTACTTAGTAAGTCTTTGTTTGATGATGTTAAACTTATTTTATATGACCTTGTGAATGACTTACTGTTTTGTTTCATTCGTTGGTGCAAGCCAAATTTGATATCCCAGAACATGCCAAAGCAAAGAAGAAGGTTATGGCATTGGTTGGCACTAGATGAAGACAGTTTAAGTTGACCCTAATTAGTAAATACATCGATGCTGATCCAAACTGCCAACGCAAAGACGACCCGTCAGTTGTGTATGGTCTGAACACATACACATGGGAGCAATTTGTTGAAAGCCAGAAACCCCTAAACTGGCAGGTCATTAAATAAATTATTATTTTACATCAATGAAAACACCTTTTTAATGATATGGGATTGAAAGTAGCATACAATAATTGAGTCTTTTTTACAGGGAGTTAGGAAAAAAGCCCAAGAAACACAGAAATTGAATGACTACCTACATGTTTTGTCACGTGGAGGCTATAATTTGCTTGAAAAGAAGTTTACAGACGAAAGATGAAGAAACGGCAACAAGATGCGATGAATACCAAAGATTCATCATCTGTTACTTATCCTCCTTCTCCCATTCCAAGACAGCTGAAGTGGAAGATGGCCCGAACCAAAAAATTTGGCCATATGACATCTCAGGCGACACAACAAATAGTTGAAAAAATTGTGAGTTTTAACATTTCATTAATTTGCAACATTTAATAGCATAACATCTTACATTAACTGACCTATTCATGTCATGAAATGCAAGACTATTTAGAAGAACAAGCCACACAAGCAACATTTGTTCCCCAAGGCCAACACGACATACTAAATACTACCATCGGAAAACGAGATCACCCTGGTCGTGTTCGTGGAGAAGGGGTAGGTGTGACCATCAAGCAATAGTTTGGCCGTAGTTCATGTGCCTCTAGTGGTTTGATAGAGGACTATCTAAGGATCATGATGATGGAGGTCCATTACAAGCCAAAGGTCTAGAAGGAGAGCTTGAAGTACTTCCTTTGGTGAGCTTTGAAGGACCCATGACAAGAGCTAGAACTCAAGCCCTTCAAAACCACATCAAAAATGCCGTATATCTTGTGGACAAGCATGAAGAGGCACACCAAATTCAATGAA
>PYAF01004266.1:537439-560971 GCA_007407185.1 Glycine tomentella | reverse complement strand
GTCTTCAAATTGGATTAAGTGTATCATTTTGGGCTCTTCTTCCTTTAGACTTGGGCTTGTCTCAAGTAAAGTGGTCACCATGAGATTTAGGGCCTCTTTAGCCTTTTTAGCTTTTGATCTTGTCATTGGGCCTCCAAGACCTTGTATGTCCTCCAAGTTTGTTGCTTTGGTCATGTCCTCTCCTAGGTCCTCATCACAAGGACCCTAAGCTTACTAAGATATGTTATCTCATCCTGTGTAGGGATTTATGATTTCAGGTGACTCTTCTGGACGAAGAGAGCAGTCTCAGGGCAGAAGGCCAGAGTAGAGACGTTTCTGCTTGACTGAGAAGTAGCAGATGGAGCTTGAAGGCTTAGATTTGTTTTGATTATATTTTGTACCCTTGATAAGGGATGGTGTAGGTGTACACCTGATACATGTATAGTTCTGTATACCCTCGATGAGGGCAGATATTCTTTTATATCACCACGATGTGGTGTGGACTGTGATGTATATATCGTACAGAACTATTTATGATATATATATATATATATATGAGACTTTTCCTTGATTATTATTGTTGTATATTTGACTATTTGCCTGTATGTTCAAGTTATCTGTCTTTATGATGTGTGATATGAAAAGAAACTGGATCAGCAGGGATGTGAAATATATGCTTTGTGTGTGTGTATTCAATGAGTTATGTTTATTTCATACATAATGAATCAAGAAAATGATTCTGTGCCTCCGCTGAGGTTTTAAAATCATGTTTTAAGCGTTGAACTGATATTATTAATGATAACACGTCGGAGGCCTACGGGGTGTTACACTATTTGACTTCTAAGGAGAAAGAGCCAGAGAACACTACTTTGCTCTTTAAGCTAGAGAACCTTTCTCTAGTCCCAAGCAAGAAGAACCCAATTACAATAGCCAATATCAACAGAATTTGAAAACATAATTACAACCAAGGAATTAAGGAAAGAAACAACCTGATGATCCAGTGAATGACATGCAAATGAATGAACAAATCAGGTTGAAAAACAAAAACAAACTCAGAGCATTCTTCTTCCTTAACCTTTGAAAGAAATTTCTTGCTTAAAGATCATTCAAATACCCATGAATGTTTTAGATGAAGCAAGAACTCATAGAACCCAGAAATTTACTTTGGAAGTGTTTAGAAAGCTTGTGTATACTCAGAAATACGAATTGTACAAGTTAGAAAACAAGTCAAGCTTCCAACTGTAATCGATTACATGCTCCAAATAATCGATTAATACAAGTGTGTAATCAATTAAATTAAAATATAATCGATTAAAGTGTTCAAGAAGAATTCTCGATTTTCACCATGAGCAAAATAATCGATTATCCCGAGCTGTTATCGATTAACACAGAGATATTTATTCTCAAAGTGAACTGTTTAATCGATTACTGGATATGGTAATCGATTAAGTCAGGAAAACATGATTTTCAATTTGAACTATATAATCGATTACTGTTTCTGGTAATCGATTATTCCAGGAAGACTTAAAAATTGATTTTAACTAAATAATCGATTACGGAAGTTTAGTAATCGATTAAAATTCATAACAAAGCAGTTCAGTCCTATGCAAAGGAAAAATAATCGATTAAACCGATAGGTAATGAATTAAAATATTTATGAAGGTTTTCTAGATTTGAACGAAGAACAAAATAATTGATTAACCCTTTTATGTAATCGATTAATTCAGTGAAAAACTTTTTTTTCCAAAAACCTTTCAATTCAATTAAAACCTTAGTCAAATGTTAAAAGCTTTGTTCAATTTTAATGCAAAACACTTAGTTAATTCAATGAATGAATGAATGAATGAATCCAAGTCTTCAAGTCTTGAATCAAAGACTTCCAAACTTCATAAAGCTCCCCCTGTATCCAACAATCTCCCCCTTTTTGGCTTTGAACATGCCAAATTCTTGATTGACCATTTTTTGGACTTGAAGCTTTTAAAGAAAATTGATCATGGAAGACTTTGAACTTTTTCAGACCTGAAAATTTACACTTTCTTTGCAAAGAACAAGTGTTAAAGCAACTGATTCCTTTTAATCATCATTCATTAAGTTATATCTGACTTTAAATTGCTCATATCATTACTTAGCTTCCCCTTAATTTATCAATTAAGTGAATGTTCAATTTATGCAGAAATTTTGCAGAAAAACAGGGATGCACAAAGCACAATGAGCACAATGCAGAGCATGACAAATTCAATCAATTTCAATCAATTTCTCCCCCTATTTGGCTTATCAAAGTAAAAAAAAAATGGCACAGCGGATAACACAAAGGAGAAACAGAAAGCTATTGCATTAGTCATTAAAGGGAGCCATTACAATGATTAAAAATAAAAACAAAAAACATAAAAAACATTACAAGGCTTAGAAAGCTAAAAGGATTCAGACCCTTCAAACATCAGTTTTGTTTACATACTTTCTAGCCTAGTTTTGATTTCTTCAAAAGCTGAATTAGTTTCAACCCTGTGTTCATGATGGAGAGAAGACCATCCATCTTTTGAATCATCAAGGACTCAAAGGCACTGTAGACAGGTTGTGCAGGACCTCTTTCTTGAGCCTCTCCTTCATCATCATCTTCAGCCTCAGCACCTCTAGCAGGATCAGGTTGTTGGCTAGCCATCTGCCAACCTTGAGGAGTCTTCACCATCCCCAATTTTGTGAGATGCTTCTCCTTGATCAGACTATTGTTCGAGTTGGTGTTGTCCACCACTTCATTAGACACATCTGAAAATAATAGGAATACTTCAATACAACCAAGAGGGGGGGTGAATTGGTTGTACCTTGGTAAATTAAAATTTTCAAATCAGAGTTTTCACAGGATCTTTATCACTTTAAAAAATTGTTTTGAAACCAAGAATCTTATATTCAATCAAATTCCTCTGTCAAGAAATCAATAAGCAAATGAGAGTTTTCTGTGTAATGTAATTTGATTCACAACTAAAGCAATTGAGAGATGAAGAGATAAGAATAAAGATCAGCCACAGATGTTATACTGGTTCACTTCAAACACTATGAAACTACATCCAGTTCTTCTACTCAACACTAGAGTAGAGTTCCACTATTGCAAATAATATTCTTACAAGATATGACAAGCCTCTCTTTATCAACCCTAGATAAAGTTCAGAAGTCTAAAACACAATTAGACCTTAGAGACCAAACCCAAACTGAGAACACTACTCAGCAGCCCCTAGAGAAACACTATTACTAGTCTTCATGCAAGAAACCAATTTACAGTAAGCCAATCTTTACAGAAATCAATTAAAAGATTTACACCTTCAAAGAATAAGGAAAGATTTCACCTGATAATCCAAAGAACGCATGCATGTGAATGATTCACCAGGTTGAAAGAAAGATTACAGACTCAATGCATCCCTTTCCTTAAGCTTTGAGACTCAATGATGCTTCACTTTTTCAAATCAAAAACCCATACGAATTTGTGAAGCCTAAATGCTTTTTTGAAACCCAGAAATACACTTATGAAAGCTTATGAGTGTTTGTGATTGCTCAGATTTCGAAATTCTCAAGTTACAAAAACACAGAGCAATGGGTTCTATTTATAACGGCTTTCCAACTGAAAATAATCGATTAAACACGCTCCTGTAATCGATTATTTCGCATTTGTAATCGATTAAATCAAGAATGTAATCCATTAAAGTGCTCCTGATATGTTCTGGGTTTGAGCTATGAACAATCTATAGATTATTCCGTCAAGTAATCGATTAAATCGGACACTCATGTTTTTACAAATGCACTAGGTAATCGATTACGGAATTTGGTAATCGATTAAGACAGACAGACCAATATTTTCAAATGAACTATGTAATCGATTAAATCAGCAAACACGTTAGCTATAGGCATGATATGTAATCTATTACGAACTTTTGTAATCGATTAAGACAAACAATATGATTTTTCAATTTTAGCCTAGGTAATCGATTAATTCGATATGTAATCGATTAAATTGTTCTTGGTTTGTTTTCCAGAAGGCACGAAGAACAAAATAATCGATGCCAACAATGTTGTAATGGATTAATGCAGGAAAACTTCATTTTTCCAAAAACTTTGATTTTATTTAGACCTGCAATCTAACAATCCTAGATGAATGATTATGCATGATATGCTCATTGGAATATCAGAAAACACATATGAGACCAAAGCTTGATTCCTTTGTTCATCCTCTCATGACTCCTCTTGAATCAACAACATCAATGTTGAAATAGTCTATGAATCTGGACACAAGGACAACATAAGGAAAGGGATAGTTCATAAACTTCTTAGATTTGAGCATTATCTCCTCAATGATGAGAATCCAATTCATCTGAATTGAATTCTTGAGGCCATACACAATTTGTAGGTCACCATCAGTTGCTTGGGCATGGTTTGTGGCTCTAGGAGTCAAAACATATGTGATAATGTAATGAAACAACCTATCCTCATGAGTCATGGGACCAGTACCCAGCCTATGCTTGAGTTGCATATGGGGATCAATCAGCATTCCTCGATATTCTATTGTACCCCTCCATTTCTTCCTAAAATTTCCTCTCACCCTCAAAAGATATACCAGCAACAGCCTCCCACACCTCTGGAGTAATCTCCATTACCACCCCACATACTTGAGACCTCAAAGTCCCATCCATTGATCCTTTGGCACAAGTGTAGAACACTTTCACCAATTCAGGGTAAAAAGTACCCTTCATCTCCACTAACTTCCTTAACCTTGAGTTTCAAGGAATGCAGGAAACTGAAATCCCTCCATAATGTGTTGATTCAAGTGAAGCCAAGCATCAATGAATAAGAATCAAAGGCTCAAAAGTTTTGTGCTTTCAACATGCTCAAAGGCAAAGTTCCATGGAAAGCATTGAAGACCAATTTGATTAATTGTAAAAGGAAGTATATGATCTGATAATCCAATTATGCACATCATGCATTAATCATTCATTTAGGATCATTAGATTAAAAGGTTTAATCAAAGGCAGTATATAACTAAGGCATTTAAAAGGTTAAGTTTTTAGAAAAACAAAGTTTTACTGAAGTAATCAATTACACATATGCTGGAATCGATTATTTTGTTCTTCGTGCCTTTAGAAAATCAATCATGATCATTGTAATCAATTACATATCGGTTTATTCGATTACTATGGTTTTTTATGTAAAATGGAACTCTCTGTCTTAATCGATTACAGAGAGTTGGTAATCAATTACAAGCCTATGCATATAGACTTAGAAAAAACATAGCTCACTGTCTTAATCGATTACATATCGTATTAATCGATTACTAAGCTCATTTAGAATGCATGACTGACTGGTTTAATCGATTACTTCACGGAATAATCGATTATATTGTTCATAGCCCAAACCCAGAAATTATTAGGAGCATTTTAATCGATTACAGTCTTGATTTAATCGATTATAAATGGTAAATAATCGATTACAGGAGCGTGTTTAATCGATTATTTTCAGTTAAAAATTTGTTATAAATAGAACTCACTTCTTTGAAGTTTGCAACTTTTGATTTTTCGTATTCTGGGCTTTCACAAACATTCTGAGCTTTCATTAGTGAGTTTCTCTGAGTTCTAAACATACTTAGCTTCACAAAATCTCATATGGGTTTTTGATTCAAGAAGGTGAAGCTTCATTCATTCAAAGCATAAGGAAAGGACTGCATATGTGATTATAATCTGTCTTTCAACCTGAGGATCATTCATTGTGCATTCATTCTTGGATTATCAGGTGATAGCTTTCCTTATTCTTTAATGGTGTAAACTGTTCTTTGAATATTTGTAAGGATTAGTCTATTGTAATTGAGTTTCTTGCAAGTGTAAGATAGTGTTTCTCTAAAAGACAGCTGAGTAGTGTTCTCAGTGTGGGTTTTGGTCTCTATGGATCTAATAGGGTTTTGGATCTCTGAACTTCATCTAGGGTTGATGAAGAGAGGCTTGTAAATTTGCTTGTAAGGATATTTTTACAATAGTGGAACTCTTCTAGTGTTGAGTGGAAGAACTGGATGTAGCCTCATAGGGTTTGAGGTGAACCAGTATAAAAATCTGAGACTAATCTTTCTTCTCACCTATTCATCTCTTAATTGCTTTGTTTGTGAATCAATCAATTTCATTGCACAGAAAATTATACTCTGTTTTCTATTCTTCTTGGAAAATGAATTTGATTGAATATTGATTCTTGGTTTTAAAATAATATTGAAAGTGATAAAGATCCTGTGATAATACTCTGATTTTAAATTTTAATTGGACAAGGTTCAACCAATTCACCCCCCTCTTGGTTGTGTTGAAGTATTCTTATCATTTTTCATAATGAACCATTCTATGTCTAAGTGTTTAGGGGGACCTAAAAGCTTTGTGGCATTAAATTGGAGATAAGTCATTTTATCTCTTTCTATAGAGAACCAATGGTCTAACCTACTAACCACTGGGTTAGAGGTTTCACTAGTAGCCTTTCTCTTAGATGTTTTTGCTCTCTTAGAAGTAGACATGGTGTAGGGTATCTAGACACAAATAACAGAAAAAATACAGAGAGAAGGAGTGAGTATAGGTGTAATTTTTCTTCTGCACAAAGGCTGTATTTATAGAGTTCCTTAGGTTCCAAAAGGTTTGAAATTTAAATTATAAAGTAGTTGGTACGAATTAAGTCACTGCAAAGAATTTAAATTTGAATTAGGTGAGAGTTGGGCAGTTACAATTTCCAAGAAAATCTGTTAGATTTTGCAGTAACTTCATGAATAATCGATTATCTGCTTGTGTAATCAATTATTCCGTGAGAAAAATCACGTTTTGCAGTGATGGTAATCGATTAATACAACCCGTAATAGATTATTTCTGTACAATGCTCATGAAGAAGATAAATAGTAATCGATTATTTCATGTTTTAATCGATTATTTCAGAAAATTTGAATTTTAAAAACACATTGAGGCTTTGGTAATCGATTAATTCGACTGGTAATCGATTATCACAGGAAGTTTTGAAATTTATGAAAAACAGTAATCATTATCACATAAGAAATTTTCATTTTTGAAACTGTGATTTTTGGAAGAGTAATCGATTACCAATTCTTGTAATCGATTACATGAGCATAATTTTCATTCTGAATCCCAATTTAAATGATTTTAATCGATTATTTCGAAGCTTAATTGATTATCACAGGAGAATTATCAGTAAATACGAATTATGCAACATAACTTGGAAATTTTAGGCTTTTGGTGATTTATGGATTCAAATGCAGATCATTTCACATAGAAAGGCATATATCAATCAAGCAATCATAGATTAGACTCATTCAAGATTCCTAGCATGTTTCTAAGTACATAGAATCTATCTCTAGCCAATGGTTTAGTGAATATATCAGGTAATTGGTTATGAGTATCAATGAAATCAATTTTGATATTACCTTTTTGAACATGATCTCTAAGAAAATGATGTCTTATCTCAATGTGCTTGGTCCTTGAGTGCAATATTGGATTCTTTGAGATATTAATAGCACTTGTGTTGTCTAGGCCTAGGCAAAAAAATCTAGTATCCAATTGTAATCTAATAATTGATCTAGTTTAATCCATTTTATTTATTTTTAATAGATCAGATTTTTTTACCACATTTGTATTTTATATCCATTTGTAAATCTGAAATCCATTTTTTTATCATATAGATTTTAAAAGAAAACCACCCAAAATCTATTTTTGGACAGCTTGATAATCCTGCTGCATCTTGTCTCGCAACTCCCAAAGTGCACTATAGCTCTATCTTCACTTCTGCCCCTTCTAATTATCTTCAGGTCACGTAGTATCCTGTTACCTCCTATGTCAACAGTCTTTTTTTTAATCTCACCATTTAAGCAAAATATTTTTTTCCTATTCTTTCATCATTTTAATGTTGCACAATTTATTTTTAAAAATAAAAGTAATGTTTATAAACAAGAAAATTATTTTATGAAAGAAACAAATTTTATAACATGAAGCTAAATTTCAATAAATATATTATTTGTTATTATTATTTTGTTTAACATTATTTTCAACATAAGAAAGTTATGTAAATAGTATTTTCTTATTCTAAATATAATTTATTTATTTTATAAAAATAGTAAATATCCTTAAAAAGTTTATTGAGAAAATCAACAAAACAACTTAAATAAAAGGTATTCTAAAGATATTCATTAAAATGCATTTTATATGTACTACGCAATATCTGTAATCAAATTAAGAATATATATTAAATTTGAGTGAAATTGATAAATCATTGGATGGATGAATGAACTCTTGGATTTTGATGATTCAGAAATATAGTTTCAATTTTTTTATAGAACAATAATTTGAACAATGAAAATTAGATAGATTAATTATGTTTTAAAGATATGTAGTTGTTATTGTATTTCATCCTTCGGACTCCAAATTGTTTGTTATTTTGAGAGTTTAAATAACATTTTATTTTAATAACTTAAGTGTGATTATGATAGAATTCGGTCAAGTTTTAAGTGTATGATTAATTTCATTTAGTGATATTTTAATTAACATTTGATATTTGAAGTAATTCTTATCAAGTTCAAGTGAACAAATATTAAGTTTTTTCTTTTTAGTGTTTAATTACTAAAATTTATAAAAATTACTATAATATTTAAGTGGATATAAATTGGATATAATAAAATCCATATCCATTTAAATAGATTAAATCTTAAATCCAAATTGTTTTAAAAAAAATATGGATATAGATTTAAGATCCAATCTATTTAAATATATATAGTCATGGTTAATGTTGACCAACAAATCCTAGTATTTGCCAACAAAAATATAGTTTCAACCAACATCAACAAAAAAATCTAGCTAACGTGGATAAAAAAAATCTTGACGAATGTTGGCAAAAAAATATCAATGATCGACATCGGCAAAAAAAAAAACCTTATCAATGGTAGTCACAAAAATCCTAACCAATGTCGGCTAAAAATTAGTCACGATCAATGTTGATCGAAAAACCCCTAGTCAATGTCGGCCAAAAAGTGCATCGAATAAAAATCTTGGCCGACCTCAACCAAAAAGTAACCCTAGCTAAGATCGACCAAAAACATCATTGAGCAATGTCGGCTGAAAATGCATTGACTAATGTCAGCATAAAAATAGTCTTGGTTGATGCTGAACTAAAAATTTACGGACTGATATCAGTCGAAATTGTTTTGGTTGAGGTATGTCAAAAATACACTAACCAATATCGATAAAAAAATAGTTTTGACTATAGTCGGTTGAAAATAGCTCTTCAATGGACATGTACAAAATTTTCACTTTTTACCATTTAATAACTAAAATTTGTAAAAAAAAAAATCTTATAACATTTAAGTGGATATAAATTGGATATATCCAAATCCATATCCATTTAAATGGATTAGATCTTAAATCTAGTTTGTTTTTTAAAAAATATGGATATGGATTTAAAATCCAATCCATTTAATTAGATATGAACTGAATATGGATTGGATTCTTAAAAATCCAATCCATGCCCACCCCTACTGTTGTCACATAGTAAAGATATTTCTTTCAGTTCAACTCCAAAATCTTGCATTTGTTGTTTCAACCATAGGCTTTGTGCACAGCCACTTCCAGCTGAGATATATTTAGCTTCAGCATTTGACAAAGCAACACAAGATTGTTTCTTGTAATGCCATGAGATCAATGAACTTCCAAGAAGATGACAAGTGTCACTTGTACTTTTTCTATCTAACTTACAACCTGCAAAGTCAAAATTAGAATATCCAATAATATTAATTGAAGCACCTTTGGGATACCAAAGACCAACTTTTGGTGTAGCCTTAAGATATTTGAGGATCCTTTTGATTGCTGTAAGATGAGACTCGTTGGGATTTGCTTGATATCTTGCACACAAGCAAACACTTAGCATTATATCAGGTCTACTAGCTGTCAAGTATAACAAAGATCCAATCATTCCTCTGAACTTTGACTCATCAACCTTCTTTTCACTTTCATCTAAATCAAGATAGGTTGAGGTAGCCATAGGAGTTGCAACATCTTTACTTTTCTCCATTTCAAACTTTTTAATTACTTCAAGGCAATATTTAGATTGATTGAGAAATGTTCCATTCTTCATTTTCTTCACTTGAAGTTCAAGAAAGAATGTTAATTCTCCCATCATTGACATTTCAAATTCTCTTTGCATAACTGCAGCAAATTCCTTGCAAAGCACATGATTAGTTGAACCAAAGATTATATAATCAACATAAACTTGAACCAATAAGATATCATTCTTTTGCCTTTTGATGACAAGGTTTTGTCAACATGGCCCCTTGTGAAAGATTGTTCAAGCAGAAACTTGCTTAGTCTTTCATACCATGATCTAGGAGCTTGCTTCAAACCATAAATGACCTTTTTAAGTTTAAAAACATAGTTAGAATGTTTAAAATCAGTAAAACCAGGAGGTTGTTCAACATATATATCCTCTTCAATGTATCCATTTAAATCCATTTGAAAGAGTTTGAAATCCATTAAACATGCATAAGCAAGCAATAACCTGATTGCTTCCAATCTTGCAACTGGAGCATAAGTTTCTTCATAGTCTATGCCTTCTTCTTGGTTGTAACCTTTAGCAACCAATCTAGCTTTATTTCTGACTATGATTCCACTTTCATCAAGTTTATTTCTGAAAACCCATTTTGTACCAATAGGTTTCAATTTGAGAAACAAAAGCCACATTACAACATAGGTTTCTTAATGAAAATCTAGTAGATACTCCCTTTGAAACTTCACCTATGATGTTGTCAAATGATAGATCTCTTGTTGTTCTCCAATCTTTAGGCTCTTGAACAGGAGTTGATGCTTTTGTTTCAGCACTTGGTTCTTCTTTCTCTTTAATTAAGGAATCATTTAGCTGAATAAATTGTTCCATTGGATCTGCATCTACATCACACTTCTTTTCCTCTTTAGAGGGGTTTGACTCATCACAAATTACGTGTACAGATTCTTCCATGCACATTGTTCTTTTATTGAATACTCTATAAGCTTTACTATGTAATGAATATCCAAGGAAAATTGCTTCATCAGCCTTAGCATCAAATTTTCCAAGTGATTCTTTCTCATTGTTTAATACAAAACACTTGCAGCCGAAAGCTCTCAAATGAGAAATGTTGGGTTTTCTACCTTTGTACAGCTCATAAGAAGTTTTCTTTAAAATAGGTCTTATAAGTAATCTATTCAAAGTGTAGCATATTGTACTTACAACATCAACCCAAAAATATTTTGGCAAATTTGTCTCATTAAGAAGAATTCTTGCTCCTTCTTTAAGAGATTTGTTTTTCCTCTCCACAACACCATTTCGTTGAGGTGTTCTTAGAGCTGAAAAATTGTGGTTAATTCCATTTTCTTCACAGAATTTTTCAAAATGTTCGTTTTGGAATTCTCCACCATGATCACTTCTTATTGAGATAATTTTGCTACCTTTTTTATTTTGTGCAAGTTTGGCCATTTTTCTAAATGCAAGGAAAGCATCACTTTTGGATTTTAAAAACAGAGTCCAAGTAAATCTAGAGTAATCATCAACAATGACAAGCCTATAATAATTGCCACCTAAACTCATTGTTCTAGAAAGACCAAACAAATCAATGTGCAGTAATTCAAGTGGTCTAGAGGTGGAAACAATGTTTTTACTTTGAAAAGAGTTTTTAGTTTGTTTCCCCTTTTGACAAGCATCACAAAGTTTGTCCTTTTCAAACTTGAGTTTGGGCAACCTAATTACTAAATTTTTTCTAATAAGCTTGTTCATGTGATGCATGTTTATGTGACTATCCCTTCTATGCCATAGCCAAGATTCATCAATCTTGCTTATAAGACAAGAAGTGGTTTGGAAGAATGCATGATCAATTGAAAGTAAGTAAATGTTACCTTTCCTTTTACCTATATGAATTACTTCACCACTTTTCCCATCACAAATCATGCAACAGTTCTCATTGAATGAGACTTTAAATCCTTTGTCACAGAGTTGGCTTATGCTTAAGAGGTTGTGCTTCAATCCTTCTACATAAAGAATTTTTTTATCTTTGTTTTGAAGCTATCTCCAATGTTGCATTCTCCAATGATCTTTCCTTTATTATTATCCCCATAAGTGACATATCCTCCATCTTTAAGAGTTAAGTTTGTAAGCATGGACATGTCTCCTGTCATATGTCTAGAGCATCCACTGTCGAGGTACAATATTGAGGATCTAGCTCTTAGACATACCCAGAAAAATCAAATCAATTTATAAAGGAAGGTACCCAATTGAGGCCTCCATAGGGGTTAGCATTTTTCTTTTTCTTTGGAATCCAAATGCAATCTCCATTTGGTACATAGAATCTCCTAGCATAGCATTTGCATGATGTGTGTCCCTTCTCCATACAATAGTTGCAAATGACAGATTTTGATGTTTTTCTAAAGACTACATTTTGATTGATCTTTGAGTTTTTATACCACTTTTGATTCTTCTATTTTGGAGGCACAAATACAGTTTTTCCAAATGATTTTGAGCCTTGTTTGTACTCCAAACCAAAAGTATCTCCAGCATATTTTTCCACACTCAACATTTCAGCCAAGTTGCATTTTCCTTTGTAAAGCTTTCTCAAAAGATCAATTAAATCAATGTTCTTAGATAAAAGTAACATATACTTTTCTCCTTGACTCTTTCTGTAATCATCAAAATCTTTTTGCAGCAAATTATATTTGTCAACATTTGTAGAAAAAGAAGCACATACACATCCATTCAAATTGTTATTTTTGCAACATGCCATCTAAGATTTCCTTTGAGCTTATTATTAGATTTTGCAAGCTTTTGGGATTCCTCATGCATTTCTTGGAAAACATGTTGGCTTCATCACTTGATAGATCATCATCATCATCTTCATTGATAATGGAGGTGAGACACATGTTAACTTCTTCATTTTCAGTTGAAGATTCTGAGGTAGTTGACTCATTATCTTCCCAAGCTATGTAGGCTCTTTTAGATTTCTCTTCCTTCCTCATCTTGTTCTCCCCTTGTTGCTTTTTCAAGTAGATTGAACATTTAGATTTGATGTGGTCAGGTTTACCACATTCAAAGCATGTAAAATTATTGTCAATCTTCTTCTTCTTGTTGTTGTTGTTCTTGCTTGTTTTAGTGAACCTTTTGTTCTTGTTTTTCCTCAAGAACTTGTTGAATTTTCTGACAACTAAGTTCATGTTGTCCTCCTTATCCTCCTCACTTGATTCTTCCTCTTTTTCAGCTTTTGATGTTGCAGCTTTCAATGCAATGCTTTTGTTTTTCTTTTCTGCATATTCATTACACGTTAGTTGAGACATTTCAAGCTCATATTCAAGTAGCTTACCAAATAGTGTAGCCATGGACATCTTTGATAGATCTTTGGATTCCTTGATTGCTGTCACCTTTGGTTGCCAAGGCCTTGTTAGACACTTTAAGATCTTGATATTTAATTCTTCAGTATCAAATGTCTTTCCAAGACCCAATAAATGGTTGACAATATGAGTGAATCTTGTCTGCAGCTGAGAAATGCTTTCATTGGTGTTCATCTTGAACATCTCATACTCATGGATTAATGCATGCTTCCTTGATCTCCTGACTTCTTCAGTTCCTTCATGAGTAATCTCCAGCATCTCCCACATTTCTTTTGCATTTTTGCATTTCACTGTTCTAAAAAATTCATCAGAGGAAAGTGCAGAGGTGATCATATTTTTGGCTTTAAAATCATATTGAACAGCTTTTGTTTAGCTTCTGTCATCTCATCCCATTCTTTGAGAATCAATTCATTGGCAACAGTTTTCTTTGGAATAAAATGACCTTTTTCTATAACATTCCAAGCACCGGGATCATTTGATTGAATAAAGATTTTCATTATATTTTTCCAAAAAGTGAAATGTTCCCCTTCAAACACAGGAGGTTTGTTTAAAGAAGCACCTTCCTTGAAGGTTATTTGTGACGTATTCATTTTTCTTTTGAAGAAAAACTAGTTATCTTGAATAACTTTCAAGAACCTGCTCTTGATGCCAATTAAAAATAATAGCAATACTTCACAACAACCAAGAGGGGGGGTGAGTTGATTGAACCTTGGTATTTTTAAATTCAAATTCAAATAAGAGTTTCAAGATCTTTATCACTTTCAAAACCAAGAAATCAATTTACTCAATCAAATGTCTTAGCCCAAGAATTCAATAGATCAAAACTAAACTTGTTGAACAATGAATATGACTCAAAGAATTAAAGATCAATGAATAAGATGAGAATAGAGATATAGAAATAAGAACACAAGCAATTTATACTGGTTCACTTCAAAATATAAAGCTACATCCAGTTTCTTCTAATTCACATTGAATTAGAGTTCCACTATTATAAATTGTTCTTACAAGCTTTTACAAGAACCTCCCTTTATCAACTCTGGATAAAGAACAGAAATCTAAAACCCTATTAGACTTCTAAGGAGAAAGATTCAGAGAACACTACTTTGATCTTTAAGCTAGAGAACCCTTCTCTAGTCCCAAGCAAGAAGAACTCAATTACAATAGCCAATATCAACAGAATTTGAAAACAGAATTACAACCAAGGAGTTAAAGGAAAGAAACAACCTGATGATCTAGTGAATGACATGCAAATGAATGAACAAATTAGGTTGAAAGACAAAAACAAACTCAGAGCATTCTTCTTGAAAATGATAAGAATACTTCAATACAACCAAGAAGGGGGGTGAATTGGTTGAACCTTGTCCGATTAAAATTTAAAATCAGATTATTACCACAGGATCTGTATCACTTTCAAAATTGTTTCAAAACCAAGAATCAATATTCAATCAAATTCCTTTTCCAAGAAGAATAGAAAACAGAGTATAACTTTCTGTGCAATGAAATTAATTCACAAATAAAGCAATTAAAAGATGAATAGGTGAGAAGAAAGATTAGTCACAGATTTTTATACTGGTTCACCTCAAACCCACATCCAGTTCTTCTACTCAACACTAGAGTAGAGTTCCACTATTGTAACAATATCCTTACAAACAAATTTACAAGCCTCTCTTCATCAACCCTAGATGAAGTTCAGAGATCCAAAACCCTATTAGATCCTTAGAGACCAAAACCCACACTGAGAACACTACTCAGCTGTCTTTTAGAGAAACACTATCTCACACTTGCAAGAAACTCAATTACAATAGACTAATCCTTACAAAAAAAATTCAAAGAACAGATTACACCATCAAGGAATAAGGAAAGCTATCACCTGATAATCCAAGAATGAATGCACAATGAATGATTCTCAGGTTGAAAGACAAATTACAATTACATATGCAGTCCTTTCCTTAAGCTTTGAATGAATGAGGCTTCACTTTCTTGAATCAAAAACCCATATGAAATTTTGTGAAGCTAAGTGTGTTTAGAACTCAGAGAAACTCACTAATGAAAGCTCAGAACATTTGTGAATGCCCAGAATAAGAATTATCAAAAGTTACAAACTTCAGAGAAGTGGGTTCTATTTATAACAGATTTCTAACTGAAAATAATCGATTAAACACGCTCCTGTAATCGATTATTTGTCATTTGTAATCGATTAAATCAAGACTGTAATCGATTAAAATGCTCCTAAAAGTTTCTGGGTTTAGGCTATGAACAATATAATCGATTATTCCGTGAAGTAATCGATTAAACCAGTCAGACATGTTTTCCTAAATGAGCTTATTAATCGATTAATACGATATGTAATCGATTAAGACAATGAGCTGTGATTTTTCTAAGTCTATATGCATAGGCTTGTAATCGATTATCAACTCTATGTAATCGATTAAGACAGAGAGTTCCATTTTACATAAAAGCCTTAGTAATCGATTAATCCGATATGTAATCGATTACAATGATCATGATTTGTTTTCTAAAGGGCACGAAGAATAAAATAATCGATGTTACTATTCTTGTAATCGATTATTAATTATGTAACTTTATTTTTCCAAAAACTTTACTTCCTAAGTGCCTTTCTAATTAATTGCTTTTACTTAATCAATTAATCCAATGATCCTAAATGAATGAATGATGCATGATGCACACTTGGATTATCAGATCATATACTTCCTTTTACAATTGATCAAATTGATTCTTCAAGCTTTCCTTCGATCATTTCCTTTGAGCATGTTTGAAAGTCCAAAACCTTGAAGCTTGATCTTCTGTTCATTTATGCTTGGCTTCACTTGAATCAACAATCTCCTCCTTTTTGGCTTTAAACATGCCAAATATTCCATTTGATTAAGCAAAGGTACTTGGAGATCAATTTGAAAAAGCTATTGTGGAACAAGCATTACAAACCTGAAAACTTTCAAACAATCTTGCAAAAAACAAGTGCTAAAGCACATGTTGTTCGTGAAGCATTCAATTAAGCATTATACTATTGTATTAGGTTCAGTTTTGCACATAAACTCCCCCTAAATTCCAGCATTCATTCAGATCAATTTCTGGGTTAAAATTGAATCAAAAAACAGGGATGCACAGAGTACATTTTAAACTACTCCCCCTTAATCAATTCTCCCCCTATTTGGCTTGTTAAAAGTCAACAATAATGTGAGCACAGCAGATTTTAAACTAAAAATGCATATTTTCATTAATGATATAGCATATGGGGCAGTACATAAAGCAAAATAAAACAGATCATAATATAGTCCATTACAACTAGAATTTTATCTAAATATAAACTAAGAAATGCATAAACTAAGAATCCTAGAATTCTACAGATGCTTTATCATCCATGTTGGTTTCAATAGCCTCTAGCCTCTCCCTAATGTCTTCTAAGGCTTCATGTGTTTTAGCCTTGAAGTCTTCTTGCAGCTTCAAAAGAGAATCCATCTTTTGAATCATAAGAGATTCAAAATCTGAGAAAGCTTGCTGAGGTGGCTGTGGTTGTTCTTGTTGTCCTTCATCCTCAGAATCAGCAGCAATCTCCCCTTACTCAGCAGCACCAATATGGGCAGCCATTACCCAGCCATTGGGTGTCTTCCTCATGCCCATCTTGGTTAGATGTTTCTCCTTAATTTGACTGTTGTAGGAGAGAGTGTTGTCTACAACTTCATTTTCAACATCTATGTTGAAATGATCTATGAGCCTTGATACAAAAACAGGATAGGGAAAAGGGTAATTAACCAACCTTTTGGATTTCAGCATGATCTCTTCAAAGATCAAAGCCCAATTCATGGGAATATGATGCTTCAGCCCATACACCAACTGAAGATCTTCATCAGTGGCTTGGGCATGGTTGGTTGCCCTTGGGGTGATAATGTATGTGATTAGATAGTGCAGCATCCTATCTTCTACTGTCATTGGACCTTGCCAAGCCTGGTCCTAAGCTTCATGTGTGGGTCATGAAGCATGCTCCTGTATGTGTCCATCTTGCTGTAACCATCAGGGTCTTCATCAAATCTGCGAGCTCCCTCACAGACAATTCCACCCACTGTCTCCCAAATTTCAGGGGTGATGTGCATGGTAACCCCTTTTACTTTGGACCTCATATCACCCTGCATTGAACCCTTCAAGAAGGTATAGAAAACTCGAACTAGATCAGGGTAGAAGGTACCCTTCATCTCTAGAAACCTCCTAAGGCTTTGTGACTCTAGATAGGCTGGAAATTGGAATCCTTGCCTAATAAACCAGTCAAGCTCTATGTATTTGGGTGTGGCCACAGGCTTAGTGGCATTAAACTGAAGGTAGTTTATCTTATCTGTCTCAGAAGAGAACCATATATCAAGCCTATCAATGGGTTGTGGTTGAGGTTCAGGTTGAGGTTGGGGTTGAGAAGAGGATTCACCATGTCTCCTCTTTGATTTCCTAATTCTTTTGGAAGCAGACTCATACATGATACTAGAAAAAGGCTTAGACAAAGCTTTTAGACACAGAGAGAAGCAGAGAATTGCCGAAAATATGCAAAGGGATAGAAATGGCTAAGTGTAGTGAACCATGCCTTTGAATCACTATTTATAAGCAAAGATTAGGCTTCTAATGTTCATTGTTTTGAAAAATATAGCTGTTGGGACGGTTTAATGACATTGGGTGTTGGTTTTAAAACGGATTGAGCAATTTAAGTAACCACAAAAACCTGTCAGATTTCAGACAACAACATGAATAATCGATTATTTCGTAATGTAATCGATTATTCCAGTTCAATTAGGCTTTCTGCAAACACTTGGTAATCGATTATTTTCATAAGTAATCGATTATTTGTCTCTTGATTAGAGGTTGAAGATGACCTGTAATCGATTCTTTGCTTAAGTGATCGATTATTTTACAGCTTGAATCAGATATCCAAGTATCAGGGCCATTGGTAATCGATTATCCTGAGTGGTAATCGATTATCACAGAGTGAGCATCATTTTAATATGAATGGTAATCGATTACAGCTCATAAGTAATTATTACTCCAGAAAGACATGCTTGAAGTTTTTGAATTTAGAACATAGTAATCGATTATCCCGATACGTAATCGATGATTCAAGAGAGAAGTAGTTTCTGGAGATGTGAAGAATAATCGATTACCATTATAATGTAATCGATTTCATGTATGCAAATTTCGTTCCAGACTTGATCTTTAATGAATTTAATCGATTAACCCATGGTGTAATCGATTACTACAGACAAAACATCAGATACAGAGCATTTTAGCAGCTTTTTGACAATGATACACATATTTAAGCATTCAGTGATATATAGGCTTTCAACTATCACATAGAAACACATATAATCAAGCTAGATAATATTGTTTTCATCAAGAATCCCTAGCATGTTTCTAAGTGTATAAAATCTCTCTAGACAGTGGTTTTGTGAATATATCAGCTAGTTGATGATTGGTGTCAATGAATTCTACCTTTATGTTACCTTTTTGAACTTGATCCCTGAGGAAATGATGTCTTATCTCAATATGATTTATTCTTGAGTGCATAATTGGATTCTTTGATATGTTGATAGCACTTGTATTGTCACATAGCAGAGGTATAGCATTCAATTCCACTCCATAATCAAGCATTTGCTATTTGAGCCACAAGCTTTGTGCACAACAACTTCCAGCTGAAATATATTCATCCTCAGCAGTGGATAATGCCACACATGATTGCTTCTTGCAATGCCGTGAGATTAATGAGCTTCCTAGCAAATGACAAGTGCCACTTGTGCTTTTCCTATCTAATTTGCAACCTGCAAAATCAGAATCAGAATAACCAATAATATTTAAAGAAGCACCTTTTGGATACTAAAGACCAACTTTTGGAGTAACTTTGAGATATTTCAGAATTCTCTTGATAGCAGTAAGGTGTGATTCTTTAGGATATGCTTGATATCTAGAACACAAAAACACTAAGCATTATATCAGGTCTGCTAGCTGTCAAATACAACAATGATCCAATCATTCCTCTGTACTTTGACTCATCAACTTTCTTTCCACTTTCATCTGAATCAAGGTATGTTGATGTGGCCATGGGAGTTGTAGCATCCTTGCTTTTCTCCATCTCAAATTTCTTAATAATTTCAAGACAGTACTTGGATTGGTTAAGAAAGGTTCCATTCTTCAATTGTTTTACTTGCAGTCCAAGAAAGAATGTAAGTTCACCCATCATTGACATTTCAAATTCTTTCTGCATAGTTGATGAAAAATCCTTGCATAACTTGTGGTTAGTAGAACCAAATATAATATCATCCACATAAATTTGAACCAATAAGAAATCATTGCCAAGCCTTTTGATAAACCAAATATAATATCATCCACATAAAGCAGAAATTTGCTTAGCCTCTCATACCATTGCCTTGGAGCTTATTTCAAACCATAAAGTGCCTTTTTCAGTTTGTAAACATAATTTGGATGTTTAAAATCTTTAAAACCAGGAGGTTGTTCAACATATATGTACTCCTCAATGTATCCATTTAAAAAAGCACTTTTAACATCCATTTGAAAAAGTTTGAAATCCATGAGGCATGCATATGTAAGTAATAACCTGATTGCTTCCAATCTTGCAACTGGAGCAAAAGTTTCCTCATAGTCTATGCCTTCGTCTTGGTTATAGCCTTTAGCAACCAATCTAGCTTTATTTCTGACTATGATTCCACTCTCGTCAAGCTTATTTCTAAAAACCCATTTTGTGCCAATGGGTTTAAGAGATGAAGGTCTAGGAACAAGTTCTCAAACTTCATTCCTCTTAAACTGATTGAGCTCTTCATGCATGGCATGCATCCAATGTTCATCACTCAAGGCTTGATCAATGTTCTTGGGCTCAATTTGTGAAACAAATGCTGTAACACCCCATAGGCCTCTGGTGCGTTATCATTATGATATCAGTTAACGCTTAAAACATAGTTTATAACTTAGCGGAAGCACAGGATCGATTTTCCTGATTCATTATGTATGGAAACCCAGCATATCACAAACACACACACATACAAAACCATATCATACCCGTGCTGATCCAGTTTCTTATATCAACCATCATAAAGACAGATAATTTAAACATACAGGCAGATAATCAAGTGTACAAATTTGTACTCAAGGAGATGTCACATCTCATATACTAAGATAATTTTGTACATATTTACATCTCAGTTTCACACCACACTATGGTGCTACAAAAGACTATCAACCCTCAGCAGGGGCATACAGAACTATACATCAGATACAAGATCAAAATAGAGCCTTCAAGCTCTCCATGCTGCTCCTAAGTCAAGCAGCCTAGTCTCAACTGGGCCTCCTGCCCTGAGACTGCTCTTCTCTTCCAGAAATATCACCTGAAATCATGTAAGCCCCACAAGGGGTGAGATAACATATCTCAGTAAGCTCAGGTCTATGGGAAATCATTCCCACCCTAGCCCACAGATTCACAACACATAAACAGGCAAACATATCACACGTGGCCCACTGGCCTGGCACTCTGGCCTCATCATATCAAATCAATATCATAATCTCAGCACATGACAGGTGGCAGAGCTCCTCAATTCCTGGCGGAGCTCCTCAACGCCCTAACAGAGCTCCTCAACGTCAATACCTGTCATGATGTGGCAGAGCTCCTCAATGCCACGGGCGGAGCTCCTCAACGCCCAGAATACACGGCGAAGCTCCTCAACGCCGGTATTTATCTATTGGCCAACAGATATCTCAATCACAGCATGCATATATCCAATGCAGATACATATAAATCAACATAAACAATGTCATAGCCAATGCATGCAGTATGAATCATGACCAACACTCCCCAGAAGTGTGGTGTGCAACCAAAGCTGGAATTCATCCCCAGAGAACACTGAACTTACTCGGTAAGGGATTACTCTGAAGTTCCTTCCCAGGTCTGTGGCTCCCGCCACCAACAGTCTCAGAATCAAAGCCTAATCAAGGCACATGTAAACCTCATATCAAAATAATCCCTCAGGCATCCAATTCACAGAACATATCATAACAGAAATTCTCCTATCCTAGGGTTCAATCCACTCAGCCTACACTAGGCTGCTCTCAGACCTCTCAAGGTCTCACAGGCTACATACAAGCCATCTGGGTCATCCCAGACTCAAAATATACAAGCATGGCCTAAGCTCATCAGCCTTATAGCCATCAATCATCATTGGAACGGTCTAAGTCTCAGCCCAGACACCATTCCACTGGCCTATCAGGCTCAAAACCAACATAAACAAGCTCTGGCTTGGCTTGAGAATCACAAGTGACCTTGTCACAAAGCCACACATATAAGCCACAGAGCTCAAAATCCAAAGTTATCAAAAATAGAAACTGAAAGCTAATCCTTCATCTATTCATCGCTCTGAACACATCTCTCAATAGGACCCTGGGCTAATTCTAGCCCCAGCACAAACGGGTCACTATTCATGAAACCCCTCAGATTCAAAATCAAGCAGAGAAACTTGTGTTTCTTACCTCAGTGGCGACTCTAAAGGCCTCAAGACAGCTTCCTCGAGCTTCTGTGTCCTTTATACGCCGTGAGTCTTCGCCAGTCTCAAGCTCTCTGAGCTTTTCCTTTGAGAAATCGCTTCTCACTCAGAAAGGGGTTTCAAGAGCGGAAAAATCGAAGGATTCAAGCTTCCATAGGTTTCTCTCGCACTCAAAGGTCGAAAGGAAGTGTTTAGACTCTCAAATAGGGTCCTAAAAAGCTCGGAAACTCCTCTAATGGAGGTCTGGACGAAGGAGGAAGAAGAAGGGAAGAAAAATGCCCAGCTTTTCGGGCTTCTGAGCCTTTTATAGGCCCAGACGTGACTCCCACGCTTCCAGCGTGGGCTCCCACGCTTCTCGCGTGGGCTGGCAGGGAAAATAGCATTTATGGGCTGCTTCCCACGCCCCAGGCGTGGCCTCCACGCCCCAAGCGTGGACCTCCCACGCCCCAAGCGTGGACATCAAGAAAAAATAGGTTTTCTGAGTTGCTTCCCACGCCCCAGGCGTGGACCTCCACGCCCCAAGCGTGGAACCTCAGAAAACCCATAAATCAGCCTTAAACCTTAGGGTTATTATAAATGCCATATCCCAACATATGTTGTCAAGTGATAAGTCTCTTGTTGTTCTCCAATCTTTAGGCATTTGAAAAGGAATTGTGGGTCTTGCTTCTGTTTCAGCTCTTGGTTCTTCAATTTTGGTTGAGGTGTTGTCAATTTCAATTACTTCTTCCAACTGACCTGCATCAACTTCCAATTCTTTTTCCTCCTTAGAGGGGTTAGTTTCATCACAAATCACATGTACAGATTCTTCAATGCACATTGTTCTTTTATTGAATACTCTATATGCTTTGCTATGTAATGAATATCCAAGGAGAATTGTTTCATCTACCTTAGCATCAAATTTTCCAAGTGATTCTTTCCCATTGTTCAGTACAAAACATTTGCTGCCAAAGACTTTTAAATGAGAAACATTGGGCTTTCTTCCTTTGTATAGTTCATAAGGGGTTTTCTTTAAAATAGGCCTTATAAGTAATCTATTCAAAGTATAACACACAGTGCTTACAGCATCAGCCCAAAAATACTTAGGTAAATTTGATTCATTAAGAATTGTTCTAGCTCCTTCCTCAAGAGATCTATTTTTCCTCTCCACAAAACCATTTTGTTGGGGTGTTCTTGGAGTTGAAAAATTGTGGTTAATCCCATTTTTCTCACAGAATTTTTCAAAAAGTTCATTTTGGAATTCACCACCATGGTCACTTCTTATTGAAACTATTTTACATCCTTTCTCATTTTGATAAGCTTGGCCATTTTTCTAAAAGTAAGGAAAGCATCACTCTTGGATTTCAAAAATAGAGTCCAAGTGTATCTAGAGTAATCATGCACAATCACAAGTCCATAGTAGTTGCCACCTAAACTCAGTTCTTGAAGGACCAAACAAATCAATGTGAAGTAGTTCAAGTGGTCTAGAGGTGGAAACAATGTTTTTACTTTGAAAAGAGTTCTTTGTTTGTTTCCCCTTTTGACAAGCATCACAAAGTTTGTCTTTCTCAAATTTGAGTTTGGGCAGCCCAATTACTAAATCCTTTCTAATGAGCTTGTTCATGTGATGCATGTTT
>PYAF01004266.1:515804-529731 GCA_007407185.1 Glycine tomentella | reverse complement strand
AAATCACTTCCAATAGCCATTAAACTTGTGAGGAACACCTAGAAAGCCAAAATCCTTCATCCAAACCTCTTGCACCTTGGAGTTGAGAGGTTCCTTTTCAGAGGAAGAGTAGAACTCGAGATAGGCAAGGAACAACGGGGTTTCTCGGACACCGGAACCAGGAGAAGAGATTCAGAGGCCTTCCTTGCCAATTCTGAGGGCTTAACCCGAGGTGTCAGAGAAGCAGACTGTCATTCAAGGATTTGGAGCTGCAGGCACAGCCTAACAGGTAAGCTCATCGTTCTGGGGATTTGTCCCTTTCTCTTGTTTGCTATTCAAGTGTGTGATAGTGCATGCCATGCTTCGTTATATATATATGTGTGTGTTTTGGCATGCTGTAGAAAGAAGGGCCTTGATGGCCTGTTATTGAATATATGTAGGATGAACCCTAGGATAGACACCGAGATGGTGTGAGGGTGACTGACACCTGTGGATCAGGTATGTGGCCTTGGGCCTTTTGATGGACGAACCCTGTGAGGTGTTCCATGGCTTTGATGAGATACAGATCGGAGAATGATCTGTGATGGAACCTATAGGATACTGAATTGGTATCGGGCTAGTTGAGGTTCCCTAGCTAGAGGAAGAGTTTGAGGACTCCCTGGAATAGCTGAGATTCCTTGGGAGGTGCCACTGCTCTCCGCCTAAAGTCCTAAGGATGGATTACCTATATGGATGTTCCTCCTTAGGCAGTGATGAGGAAAGTCCTGAGTGGGAATTCTCAGGACAGGTTATAGAGATCCTGAGAGACTGTGTGCTCCCTGTGTGGATGGACTCTCTCAGGCAGTTGAGTTGGAAGTCCTGTGGGACGGTGCTCCCATTGTGGATGACTCCCCAGGCAAAGGAAGTCCTGGTGGACGGTGCTCCCGTTGTGGATGACTTCCCAGGCAGAGGAAGTCCTGTGGGACGATGCTCCCGTTGTGGATGACTCCCCAGGCAGAGGAAGTCCTGATGGATGGTGCTCCCTGTGTGGATTGACTCCTCAGGCATGTGTTATGGAAAGTCCTGGAGAGGCTAGGCAGTTGACAGATATGTTGTATCTCTAAGAGAGGGCTTCCCGAGGGGATAGAGCCTAAGGCCTCTTAGATGAGCCATATCTGGATTCTTGAAGTCCTGAGTTGAGGGATTCCTCAGGCAATGTGTATTAAGTCCTGAGTTGAGAGATTCCTCAGGCAGTATGGGAGACGTCCTGAGTAAGTGACTCAGGCCATGCTTGTTTTAGTTTATGAGGCGGTGCCTCTCTGGTATAGAAGTGTCCTGTGGTGGACACTACGTTATGGTACCTTTGTGAGATGTCTGTGAGACATAAGGAAGAGCCAGTATGTTATGTGGATGCCATGTTTATGGCTTGGCTCTGTTAGACGGCTTGAGAGCCAGTATGAGGTGGGATACCTCTGATGCTGATAGCATCCAGTGATCGTACCCCAGATGGCTGGGATAGGTGAAAGCTAGGACGAGGTCCTAGGCGGTGTATGTATGAGCTAGGATGATATCCTTAGCTCTATTATTTATTTATGTGTTGTGCTTGGAGGTGAACCAGGGTAAGGGATGATCTCCCAGAACCCTGAGTTTACTGAGACGTTTGTCTCACCCTGTGTGGGGTTTGTGGTTTTCAGGTGCTTCCAGGGGAGAGGAGCAACCTCAGGGCAGGAGGCCCTAGCTGAGTATGCTGGAGTGGTCATGGGCTGCAGATGAAGATTAGAAGAGTCTCTTTATTTTGATCTCTGTCTATTACTCTGTAGTGATAGGGTGTGAGTGTACACCCGTAGTATTGTACATATAATGATGTATGACCAGGTGTGGTCTTGTTTTTGAGCATGTATATGTACAGATGTTTACGTTATTGTATAAGTATATGTTCCTCCTGATTCTCTATGATTAGTTGTGTATATCTGCCTATGTATGTATGTGTGTTATGTTTAATCTGGATCAGCAGGGGTTTGTTATGTTAATGCTTGTGTTGTGTTTTATATTCCATGCATAATGAAATCAAGAAAAACGATTCTATCGCTTCCGCATCGCTTTTATTTAACGCTGATAGCGTGATACTGATATTATTGATGATAATGCACCGGGTGCACACGGGGTGTTACACAATTAATCCAATGATCCTAAATGAATGAATGATGCATGATGTGCACACTTGGATTATCAGATCATATACTTCCTTTTACAATCGATCAAATTGATTCTTCAAGCTTTCCTTCGATCATTTCCTTTGAGCATGTTTGAAAGTCCAAAACCTTGAAGCTTGATCTTCTGTTCATTTATGCTTGGCTTCACTTGAATCAACACTTCTTCCTTAACCTTTGAAAGAAATTTCTTGCTTAAAGAATTCAAATACCCATGAATGTTTTAGATGAAGCAAGAACTCATAGAAACCAGAAATTCACTTTGGAAGTGTTTAGAAAGCTTGTGTATACTCAGAAATATGAATTGTACAAGTTAGAAAACAAGCCAAGCTTCCACTTCTATTTATAACAGAAGTTATAACTAACTGTAATCGATTACACGCTCTAAATAATAGATTAATACAAGTGTGTAATCGATTAAATTAAAATATAATTGATTAAAGTGTTCAAGAAGCATTCTGGATTTTCACCATGAGCAAAATAATCGATTACCTCGAGCTGTAATTGATCAACACACAGATATTTATTCTCAAAGTGAACTGTGTAATCGATTACTAGATATGGTAATCGATTAAGTCAGGAAAACATGATTTTCAGTTTGAACTATATAATCAATTACTATTTCTGTTAATCGATTATTCCACGAAGACTTAAAAACTGATTTTAACTAAATAATCGATTGCGAAAGTTCAGTAATCGATTAAAATTCATAACAAAGCAGTTCAGTCCTATGCAAAGGCAAAATAATCGATTAAACTGATAGGTAATCGATTAAAATGTTTATGAAGGTTTTCCAGATTTAAACGAAGAATAAAATAATTGATTAACCCTTTTATGTAATCGATTAATTCAGTGAAAAACTTATTTTTCCAAAAACCTTTCAATTCAATTAAAACCTTAGTCAAATGTTAAAAGCTATGTTCAATTTTAATGAAAAACACTTAGTTAATTCAATGAATGAATGAATGAATGCAGGGATCAATAAATTCCAAGTCTTCAAGTCTTTTAAGCATGTTGAAAGCTCAAAACCAATCTTGAATGAAAGACTTCCAAACTTCATAAAGCTCCCCTTGTATCCAATAATTGCTTGTAAGAACTCAAAGTGCATAGTGGAAATCTAATGCAAGATGAATTAGATAACTAGAGTAGCTTATCTAGAAATAGAGAGTGAACCAATATAAATCTTGTTGTCCATCTTCTCTTGAATCTTGTCATTTTCTCATTGCATTCTTGATCAATTTGTTGAGTTTAAAGATATTTTTTTTTGAAGTGCTTTAACAAAAGGATATTGTGTACGGGTGATTTATTGGTTTAAAATAAAAAGTGTGTGATACGATCCTTTCAAACAAAAGTTTTTCAAAACTCTATTTTTTTATTTTGATTTGTTTTCAAAACCAATTCACCCCCTCTTGGTTTGTAAGTTCCATCATCTTTTTCAGTATGATGTTTTGGAAGTGATGAATGTCTTGAAATTGATTGATGTGACTAAGGATTTTGAGATCCTTGAGGTAGGAAGCAAATAAACTCAATGCATAAGTGCATTTATAGAAACTAGAATTCAATTATAGTATTGACAAATACTTGATAAGAGTGTGAACCTAATGAATTATTGGCCTTGGTAATTCTTAGGTACCCTTGCGCATTGGAGTATATTCTTAAGAAGTGGACTTAGAATAAGCCTTAGGATTTTTCCTTGGAGAATATGAATCATGATGAACCCTGTATAATCTACAAAGACGAAAATATTGCATAAGACTTAATAAAACAAGGGATGGGACCTGAACCCAATTCATGGGATGTGTGAGAATTCCTGAAGGCATTTGTTTGTGGATTGCGGGGTGCTTGAAATAATTCAATGCTTTGGTTGGAGGGAAAATAGGAGAAATCCTCTATTTTCTAACAGTATAAGAATCATAGTGCACATGTATACTTGTAAAGATGCACAATGAGATGGCATGCACGTTGAAGAATGCAAGACAAATTGTGGATGCCAGTTGGAGAAGTAAGCATGGAAGTAATCACGTGGGATTTGTGTTTGTTTTAAGTATAAATGATGAGAGGTGGGGTTGGAATAAATCACCTACTGTGGTGATTTTCGATCTTTGGGTTAAGGAGTCGAAGGCAAGGCTTTGAGCTCGTATTTTGTTCTCCAACCACTTAAGCACCTATGATTGAAGAATCCCACGTAGACGAATAAAGAAAATCCAAATGAGGAGAGTCGTTGAAGAGTCAATCCTCAGGGATTGGGTGAGCATATAGAGTGGTACCTGGGGGATGGATCACTGACTTGTTGTTTCTTGGGGGTATGGCGTCGAGTTTGTGGTCTCGTTATAGTGTTGACTTGGGAACCCTGACAACAATGAGCCATAACTGTGTTGGTGACAACCTCGTCATTGTATTGGGACAAATGGTGTACTCCTAATAGTCATTCAACTAAAAAATGTAATACCACCGAATTCTAGATGTTCTAGTGGCAGTAGGCCTATGATACGACAAAATAAGAATTAGTTAGATGTGAGTGAAGTGATGAGTAAGACCATGAAAGGACCACCTTGAGTTGTTATTATGTATGTGTTTGTGACTGGAAGGTCGTTTGTTTGTGGTATTATAGGAGATGGTTGACTCACTCCATGCATCCTTTATTTTCAGCTGATGATGGCATTGCATAGGGACCCGTTGTTTCACCTCACTATTTAGGATCACTGATCAGAATACCTTTTTTGGTGATGTTACACTTTCCTTTTGGCCTTTTGGTGCATTGCCTGATGTACCGCCTATCGATGTGCCACTATTGCTTGCTTTTGTTGGTGCCTATGCTCTCGGGATATGTGTATATCACTCCTAGTTCTCCTGCACCATCTTTCGATCTGCCAACATCTTCTGATCCTATCTGTCCTAGTACCGACACTAAGGTGATGCCCTCCTATGTTGTTGTCCCTAGGGCAATGTTGCCCACCTTTAGTCTTGGTTGCACAACATTTTGCTTTAGCTGTCCCAAAGGCAAGGAGAAAGGGCCCACATGTGATTATGATTGACGACGACATGAAGGATGCTATGGAGAAGGATCCCAAAGAGGATCCAGAGGAGGGGATCCCATGTGGAATCCTCTCAAGGATCTTCTTATGCGACTTATTTGGGTAGTTTTAGTAGTGGTCTCTACTTTTGTAACCGGGTTATAGGGATAGTTAACTGCTCTATCTAGGTATTTTTTCTTGATGTATTTAGGGGAGGGTAGCTTATATATAATACATGTATTTCTAGTTATCTATTTCGCCTTTTGAAATACTTGTACTTTATATCCCCGGTCTGTAGATGGTAACTTCATGATATTTCAGACACCATACTTTTAGCACCAATACTTATGGTATTGTGATGTTTAATCATAAAACATGTATGGTTTTTAATACTGTAATTGATTAAACACAAGTTATGTTTTCTTGGATGAATTTGTTTGAGTAAAACAAAAAAGAGAAAGGAAAGAAAGGTCGTTTCTGTGTATATAGTTTTAACCTTTATTTTGAACTACGTTCTCCTTATTAAAGAAATTAAATGTTTTGAAAAATAAGGTTTATGCTAAATTGTAGTATTTGAAATCAAACTTAAAATAGTATTTCCACAAATTAAATATTTTATTTATTTACTTGAAAAACAAAGTTTAGGAAAAAGGACGTTACAATTTTGTTGTAATAGATGCTATGAGTATTAGCTGATCTCGATCCAATCCTAACCTATAAATGAACTCTCCCACCCATATATTATATAAGCCCATTCTCGTTAGCCCCACAATTCCTCTAGCACTGACCTGAGGGTCCCATGTGGCAACCTCTTAGCCTACGTGCCTACTTATATGTCTTTGCACCCATTGTGCACCACCAAATGTCTTGTTCATCTCCAATGGCTTGACTTAAGGGTCCAAATACATCTCAACAATTCACAACCATGACACAAATATTCATCCCATATATACTAAAAGAGTCACTAAACCTCTTGGGAAATTGTTTTCAACACTCCAACACATCATTTGGAGTCAAAATATAGGGGTGACACTCAAAAGGATATCCACCTAGGCAATACCTTCGGATTGCTTTATTGGATCAAAATTCTGGAATGAAACTCACCCTCCCAAGTGTACCATTTTTTCTTCAATAAAAACTTTCCCAAACAACATAATTAATTTTAACATATAGAACAGTTCCAACACAAAACTTACATTTACATCATGATCTCCTCAAGAACATAAACATCTCAACGACCATGCAATATATTTTATCAATTCAACCAATAAGAAAATATATCCCTCCATGTACATAGAAACATCTTGATTTCAATATAAACATAGTACTTATTACATAATAAAGAAAGGTCCTGATGTAGTGGGATCGTTTGGATTGTTACAACCTCTAGCAGATGGTTTGAAATTGATTCTATAAGGTATTCATACATCAAATAATTTCTTTGCAAAATCTTATAAAGTAACACAAAGTATTAATCCTTATAAAATCAACTTCACTCATTTCATAACATTTCATTAATAAATTATATATGCATTTGAAATTAGTTTGGAAACTCTAAAGAATGCATTAAGGGTAAATAACATTGCCTCAATTTGGCTTAGCCACAAACTGTCGCTTATCCAAGTTTCGCCAGACTTACAAGCCTAAACTTTCGGCCTATAATTTGGCTTAGCCACACGTTTTTGCTTAGCCAAAAATGCAATTTCTTTGAATTTTGATGTTCCAGTATAAATAATGACTACCCAAGCTATTCAATGGACTATAAATGATTGATAATTGATCCCTACTACTCCTAAACACTAAACCAATATCAAACAACTCATTGACCGTGTGAATATATGAAGACCCGTAAACTCCCAAATGTCAAGGTTTAAGATTTCAACCCTGAAATCAAACCACAATAAAGCAAGATCAAGAAAGGAAAAGAGAAGGAAGGAGAAAAGAAACATTTTTACATTCAAAGATCATACTAATCATAGAGTAAAACAAGGTTTTAGCTTCCCTTACCCACTAGTTTGAAGGTTTTTCTTGAAGGAGAAGTGGAAGGTAAGATCGTCAAGCTCCTAGGGAGTTCTTTCTGAACTCTTGCTATATATGAAACTAGGAGAGCACAATTCCAAGCCAAAACAAGTTCTAATAATTTTAAACAAAACCCATCATAAAATCCTCTTGGGAGAAGAAGAAAATGGAACCAACAGATCTAACAAGGATAGGAGAAGTGCTTAACATTTAATAATCAACCCAAGAAGCTTTAGAGAATAAGGAACAAACCACCAATAGTGTAGGAATGCCAACCTTTAGCTATAACTTGCAGAGGAAGTTTGGAGAGGAAAAGGAAGTGAAAGAAAGTGAGGAGTGGATGATGTTTCCAATTTTCAAAAAGCTTGAGAGAGTTTATCGTAAGTTTTGGTCTTTTCCTACCTATCCAAACTTTTTTCCTATATACACAAATTCTTACATGTGCTACCCAAAATCAAGCCCAATAACCATAGAAGAGCACTAAAACACACAATACATTATTTCATTAAATAACATAAATTTAAATTTTGTATCCTCTGGTATTTTAATCAAACAGTTACCATACATTATAAAAACTACAATCAATATTGATATATACAACAATTCACACACTATTTTTAACTAGACCCCATTTTAATATCAAAAGTGATGCATCACACTTGTTTTGTACATAACATGTATTGGTTAATTATTTTTTTCCTATTTTCTAAATTCATACCATGATGAAACTAACCAAATTCATACCATGATGAAAATAACCAAAAGTGTCGTGATGTGGCTTAGAACCTTCTCACCCACATGCTAAAATACATTTGTTTATATAGTTTCATATATTGTGCTCATTACTTTCTTAGGGTCGAGATATGAGTTGAGCGTTATATTGTTTTTTTTTTTTTTTTGCAGGTATTTCATCTTATAGAGAGCCAAAGAGCCGAATACTTAAAATTAAGGAAGATGCTAGCAATAGGGAAATTGCCTTGTTAACAACCCTCACCCATCTCACACATGAACAAAAAGAAAAAGATACATATTCATGATTTTAAAGTAAAGTGGTGATAAATTGATCCTTTAAAGATGATAAATTCAAATTTAGTATTTAAATGTGTAAAAAGTGCGATCAAATTGGTTCAGTCATTAATTTTATGAGATCATTTTATCAATAAGTAATAATGTTCAAAGATCAATTTAACAATAAATTATAATTTTTTAAAATTAATTTGATATTGAGTTCCAAAATTTATTGATCAATTCATCGTCAAATTATCTATAAGATTGACATGTTGTACTTGTTTCAAATTTGATAATTAAATTTAAATTTTTATATTTTAAAAATCAATTTATTATCATCTCATACTTTAGAAATCAAAATAATTATTTTTTAAAAGAAAAATAAGAAAAAGAAATATCATGCTATTATAAAACTGCAACTTTCAATGAAAGGACGGAAGATATATTATTATTTTCATTTTAAATCAAATTGAAATTATGACATCCTTAACATGACGTGAATTCACCTACTTGCCATGAATGCGCAACCACCAAAAAAACGATCACACTCAACCTTGCAAAATCCAAGCCATACACAGCTCATAGACTCATGAGAGCCGAACAACTTTGAGTGTCAATTTAATAAAAAATAGTTTAATAATAACAATAAAGTTATCGGATAAGTTTAGATTAATTTTTGGTTTTAAAATGGGTTTCTTTAAAATAATTGAAATTAAACATAATAATAAAAACCGAATTTTGCCTTGAATTTTCATGTGGCTTGCTTCCCTAGGTTTTCATAAGTCATAAATGTCATTGGTGATCTATCTTTGTGGTTTAACATTGTAATTTCTTAAAGCATGTTAACAAAATAGAAGCAATTTGTTTGGCCCCTATGTTTGGTTTTTTGGAAGTGTAAAAGTAAGAAAAGAAAGAAATTAGTTTTTTTCTTTTGGAAGGGAGATGAAAAGGGAGTAAAGAGAAAAAGAGTGTGAGATTTGTTAATATAAAATCTCATTCTATAAAATAAAATTTGCCCTAAAAGATGATCAATTTTTGTCAAGTATAGTTATTACATAATGCACCTTTATTTTTTTAACATATTACATGATACACCTTATTCACTAAAAAAAGAATTTTTGTATTACTTTATACAGACATAGAGGAATTTGTATTAAAATACTAGTATTATTATTTTTTATTTTCGTTGTTTACTCAACCAAATAATCAAATAGAAACTGATTCTCTTTTCCCTTTTTCTTTCAACTCATATAGCTTAAAAATTTACTTATTTTTATACTTTTCTCTCTCTGTTATCACTTTTTTTTTACAAAATTACATGTATCTTCAGACTTCAATAATAAACAATCTTGTATAAGCCTGATATAATTATTTAGCGTAACAACTTTTTTTTCCTGAATATTTAATATACTTGTATATCTAAAATGTAACTCAATTACTGATTAACCTAAATTCCCAAATTCATGCGCATATTAGCACCATTAATTAAGCTGAATTTCGTGCCAATTCATACGCGTGTTGAGTGGTTTTATAGAAAATTGTTTTTGTGAGAAGTTGTTTTACATTACTCTTCGTCTCTTCCTATATTGTAATAGGCAATAAGTCTTATTGTGTATTAATTTAATAATCTCCAATTTGGACTTTCAATTAAACAAGAATGCACTTAAGAAACTTTCTCAATTGGAATTAGTAGAAACAGGATTGGAGGCAGAGTAATTTCATATATATTACTTTGAAAAAATCTTAATGCTATGTACGACTTTGAAGGGTTATAGAGAGAGAGAGAGAGAGAGAGATTTTGAAACAGAGAAGAAAAACATAGAAATTACAAACAGGAAAAATAATAGTCAAACATTACCGGTGGCGCCGGTCAACGGTTGATAAACCTCTCTCTCTAAAGCTCTTCTTACTATCTCTCTCTTGCTTGGTCTTTGAATTCTGTGGAGCAGCTTCTTGGGTTGGTTCTCTGAGTTTTTACCTCTTCTGGGTCTGATCCAAAAAGGCTTAATTTTCTTTGTTCCGAGGAAAAAATTCTGCTTTTCAATTTGTGGGTTTTCAAGCTTGGTATAGAAGGAAATGGCAGTAAGTTTTTTTTTTTTTTTTTTTCTCTTTTGTATTTTTTTCATTTGTTATGGTTTGGTTGTGTTTCATGTGTCTGTGACTGCTGTGAAAATTGTGGAGAAGGGTAAGGGAAACTCAGTTTAGTTTCAATCTCATACATTATTGTGTTGTATGTTTTGCTGTATTAGATAGAGGTTCTTTTTTCCTTCCTTCACATGTTATCTCTTTTGTTCATCTTCTGAAGCTTCGATATGGTTGACCAAAATTAGAGGCTTACTTTTTTTGGTCAACCCTTTGTCTCTAATCAACCATTAGCAACTTTATCTTTCTGCTTCTTGGAAACATGAAGCAATTCAATTAGGATCTTATTATGTAGACTTTTCTTGGTTTTCTTTTGTTTGCTTTGGCAGCTAGTTTCATAAATCATGTTAACAATTTGGCTTAGCCTTGTGAACACTGAATAGAGGTTTGTTTTGGTTGCATAGATTTCTGACTTATTCTTTGTAAGGTTTGGATCATGTAACAACACAGTAAATTTTTTAGTTGGATGTGTTGTGACTTGTTAATTTAGTTTTTCTGGAATAAAAAATATGACAAATTAAGCAGCTAACTGAATTGTAGCTATGAGTTTGTTCTTTAGATATAGAAATGACTTTGATGAACTGCAGTGTTCACATAGGAGTTTGATGAAAGGTTTTCAACTGTTTGCTTTTTTGGACTATAAGGAATTGATTATCCATAATGGGTGGGTTTTGTTCTTTTGAATGTTTAACAATTAAGTGCAAACAATAGTAAAAATATCTGTTCAATGATTGCGGGATGGATAGCTTAGTGCTGTGTCAAAAATAGTCCTAATTGGTATAAGTAATTAATTGTTGCAGCCTGAATGCATTTTGGCCCTTAAATTTAGATTTGAGATCTCAGTTCCCGAAAGATCAACATGCACACAATGTATTGTTTGCTTACATGTTATTACCAACAAGTGACTCTTAATATTTTACCTTACAGGGGTGAAATAAACAGGACAAGCTACTTATAAACTGCTTGTGTCCAATCTTTTTTTCTGATAGTTACTTGGTGTACAGAATAAGGATATTTTTATAGCTCTTATTAAAATATATCTGAACAATCTCGAGTTTGATGTGACATGTTATTGGATGTCAAATACTGATCATATGACTTATTAAGGGAATTAAAATGTCATTAATTGTGATTTTTATTGTGGAATACCATAACTTCCCTGCTTGAGTTTAGTAAAAAGAGAAGAAAAAAAAGAGATTTATTCAGAAAGAGGGAAATACATTCAACTTACATTGACATTGATGATTGATGAATACTAAATTTTCCTCTTACGGCAGTTATATCATTTTACATGTTCAGCAAGATAAAGCCAAATTAACAAAATAAAGTTTGTGAATATGTTGTCCTTTAATGCAAGATGACATTTTTCTTAAGAACTAGGAGCTTTTGTCTTTGGTATCACAGGCCAAAAAACATGTTTGTATAACTTATAGTCCATAAACACAAACAGAAAAATTGCAGTGATAATATTTTATGATTTATAAGAAAGAAAATTTGCACACCTACAAGTACAAGGAAGTTACTTTCTTCGTTTGATGGTAAATTATCTCATTGTTGTTCCCAACATGTTTCTCATCACAAGGCATTTAGGTTTGGAGTTACTTTTAATGTGTGAATCAAATCAAGGTTTCTTGTACTGAAAAAGAAAATTTGGAAAATTGTGCAAACTAGGTTTTGACATTTGTAGTCAACAATCACTTATTTCATGTATAATACACCGCTATTTATGCAGACAACTATGTAGATGTACCATGATTAGATAAGATTACTAACCTATAAAACTTTGGAAACCTTTGCAACAACCCAATGGTCTTCAATTGTTTTTCAGCAGAAACACATTTGAAATCACGTTTGAACCAAAATGGCCATACATGAAATCCACAATTACATACACATTCCTTCATGGCTAGAGGAACACCTTATGGCCTTGGAATCAGTTTTATATAGAGTTACACTAATTTTCAATATGTTTCGACAAGTAAAGAAAGAAATAAGACGAAAAAAAATAGAAGAGAAGAAAATTTGAGTTCTTTATCTGCTTTTTTTGTTTGGCTATTTCTCTCTTGACTATTTCTTTCCTTCTAACTTATCATGATCCAAACCAAGCATTAATGTATTCATGCACAAATGCATTGTATTGATTAGAAATATAAAATTGTCATAAGTTGGTCTTATTGGGAAGATTTTTGACTAAATTTTTCTGATATTCACAGCCACAGTTTCCTCGTTGGTAGTGATTTTGTTTTATGTTGAATATTGTAATATGTTTTCAATTTGATATATTCTGTCGAAGAATCTGGTGTAGTGGAAAACCTGACCTTAGGCCAAATTTGTGGAAGGCCTTTGTGTTCCAGGCACTGCTTCTGAGTGCAAGAGGTATTGGCACAAAAGGCACTCCTAAACTCAAATTAGAGGCAGTGGTGGGAGGCACTGTCTGAGGTTGAAGATTCTATTTTTTGCCTTATATTTGTAGCAGATATAGCTTATTTGGAGAGCAATCCTTTTGAGTATAATCCTTTTGCTTTAGGGATTGAGAAGAATCTTTAAGATTTTTTCCGGTAATTCCTTGATACTGGTAGATTTGGTGTGATTTATACCAGCTTCCAGATTTGGTGGGGCTGAAATCATTGGCTATCAATTTTCTAGGCCCTGATCTGAAAGTAGTATAATGTATTCCCTTTTACAATGAAACAAAAGGAGCATTACTGCTCTGTTTTTTTTTTCTTTGTTGTTATTTGCCTTATGAATGACTCTGATTCTTGATTTTGAGTTGGAATAGAATATTTATTAGCATTTGAAACTTGTATTCTGGGGTCTATTTTTTGAAAGTTTACTTAACAAGGAATTTTCAATGTGTCAATTTGGCAGCAACGTTCTCATGTACCCAAATTTGGCAATTGGGATAGTGGAGAGAATGTTCCTTATACAGCATATTTTGACAAGGCACGGAAAGGTCGAACTGGGGCAAGGATAATAAATCCAAATGATCCTGAGGAAAATGCTGATTTAAGTCTGGATAATCCATCATTTGATCACCTACCTCCTACCAGACCCAGAGCCAATTCAGAGGATCAATCCGGAAAAGGATCATTGCCTTTGGAAGATGATCCTAAGCATTTTGTTGACTCTCCAGCTCGTCATGACAATGTAAGCAGTAGGAGTGGAAGTAGAAGCCACGGAGTAGGTTCTGCTGATAACCGTAGAAGACATTCGACCCAAAGTACTGGGTCCGAGTACAGCATTGAACGTTCACCGCTTCATCGTCAGGCTAGAGCCCCAGGCAGAGACAGTCCCCAGTGGGAACCAAAGAATTCATATGACAACAGCCAGGGAACACCAGGAAGATCTCGGTTAAGACCGGTTAATCGAGGAGATGAAACAGTTAGTTTTCTTTTCTGCTTCCTTTGTTTTACTATTTATGGCATGAAAAAAAAATCATATATAGTACTAAGGAGACCAAGAAAGACATTGGGAGAAGTTGTTTAGAGGAACTTCATAGTAAATAGTATTTCAAAAATTTGTTCTTTAACTGAGCTGAATGATGTCATATGATTCATGTAGCCAACCTCACGGACC
>PYAF01004266.1:500658-515704 GCA_007407185.1 Glycine tomentella | reverse complement strand
GTCCAATTTTCTTTAGTATTTAATTATTTAATATTTTTTTATGGCCAAGCTGTGACTGCAGAGAATCTGTTTCCCCAACCTCACCTTGTGGGATAAGGCTTTTGTTGTTGTTGTTGTTATAGTACCAAGGATTTGACCTTGTTATCTTGGTGAAATTTTCTTTTGTAATATTTTATGATTTTGAGATTCTGATAATGCAGCCGGATAAAGGTGCAGCTGTTCCAAAGTTTGGTGACTGGGATGTGAATAACCCTGCATCAGCAGATGGCTTTACTCACATTTTCAACAAAGTGAGGGAGGAGAGACAGGGTGGGCCAGGACAAGTGCCAGGAACGCCTAATGAGAGACCACAAGCTATTAGGGGCCAATCTAATGATGACAAAGTCCAGGTATGTATGCTTACAATGAGATGGTAGATCTGTTAGTTTAGTTTCTACAACTGTGGTGCTTATCTTTATGCTATTTCTTGCTTCTTCAGTGCTGCTGCTTCGCATGGGGGGGCAAAATATGATTTCTTGGATTGGAAGTGTGAATGATAATATTTGAACAAAAATGATGGTAAAGAAAGTGTTGTGAATGTCATCAGGTGTGTGTAGCTCTTGTAAATATCCAAGGCTCTCTCTCCGGGTGGGAAGACATCGATGAAGTAAATTGATTGCAACTACTTTGTTCCTTTTCTTCTCCCTTTTGTTTTTCTTTTAAATATTCAACGAGACTCTTTGGATGCAGGATTGTGTTTTTTCTTCATTTTGAGCCTTCTGTTGTGTTACTGTTATGCTTTACAATTCAAATTAACTGTATTTATCTGAGATATAGAGGGAGATTGGTTATATAATTCTTTTCCAATGAATTGATGGGTTGTGACTCGAGTTCTATTGTATTCATGTTGGTGTTGAACTCCTCTAGTTTAATTGGAGAATGATCCGGTAGCAAATTATTTCAAAAGTAATCTTATCATGGTCTGTTTCTTTCAGTTAAATAGATGTTAATGTCATTAAGTTCATATTCTATTTGAATTTGTCACTTTTTGACCATATTAATGTACCCCTTTTGATTGCTAGACCATGTTCTTCCTTTAAAGCTTTTGGCTGATATGGTGGGACCACTACTTTTCTTGAAGGCCATTGCGAGAAAGTTATGTGCAGTCCATGAAGAAAGTTTCATACCTTTCTTCATTCATTTACCTAATGATTACAATATACCTTTTGGTAATCAAACTTGAAAAGATTGTGGGGTTACTATCTCCATACCTAATTAGAGGGCAGAAAAACTTTATAACATATAGACAAAAAGAATTTTCAATCTCTACCCAAACAATGATGCATTTAGTCCCCTACCTCGACCGTATCAAACTTTTCCAATTTATGTACCCGTAAAGCTGTTATCGTGAGAAATCTTAATTATTAGCTTAAATGAGCTTGGTTATAACTACTTCAAAATCCAAAATTTGAATGAAGAATCAAATGATTTGATTTTCAAGAGGGGAAATATGTCTCTTGACCTTTTGTGGGCTCTCAAATTACTAAAGAAAGCATTTGATTTGTGGTGAATCTTAACAGGAATATGAACAAACTAAAATAAAAAGCGAAATTCGAATGAAACAATAAATTTGGCAAAGATAACTAGAACATAATTGTATTAATTGATTATTTATGGTAAAAGTTTCCTGCAATCATTTCTGAAACATCTATCTATACTATAAAATGTAAAGTAACTTAATCTAAATCGTGTCTCATCCATGTTCGTACACTACATTTATATTCTAAGCTTTTTAAGATAAACCTTTGAATTTTCAAAAAAAAAAAAATGGCCAAATTATCTTTATTAACAACCATATCTTATCACTTATCCAAAATAACAAACAATCCCCTTTTCGGCTATCTGAAAATATTTCGGCTGGTAGCAAAAGCCAAGCTGCTAAGACAAAGAAACTGAATTTGTTGAATTTGCTCTTACAAAAGAAGAAAAATAGGAGGAATGACATGCTAGTTCTCCTCAAGGTTTTCTTCCAAAGCTTAGTTGAATCAGGCTAATATTCCTCTTTTTTCAGTTAATATCTTAGGGGGTTTTTATGCATCAAAAAGTAAAAGACAAGAAAATACAAAGAAGGACCCTAGCGCTCCTGCAAAAGAGGATTCCTAGCGTGTCAGTCATGAGCTTTGGGATGAGACCTGCGTGACATTGATTCTAGACTTTAAAAGGAACACCATCTGAAGAACCTTTATTGGCCAGACCATTTGCCACTTGATTACCTTCTTTCGGGTAATGTCTGAAGGTAAGAGACCACTACAAATGAATCTTATGAGTAACCAGAGGGTACATAGGATGATAGATCCCAACGTCGTTGTGAATCATGTTGATGGTTGATTGAGAATCCGACTCATAGATTAGAGAAGTAATTCCCCCCAACCAACCTATATTGAGACCATTAAAAATACCCTACAACTCCACATTGATAAAGGTGGTAAAACTACACGAATCTTGAAAACTGTTGAATAATATAAACTTAATTTAGCCCATTAATGCCCATTAATCAAGTATTAGGCCCATTTAAGTTTGTGTTACTACTCCAAAGAAGATTCTAAAGAAGTGTAAAAATAAGTAAAAGTAATATTTAATAAGTAATTGGAAAAACTGTGTAGAACTAAATAGTTGGGAGAAGTGTGTAAAACTCTCCCTTGAAATATGTGAAATTTTTTCTTGATCTATCTAGAACTCTCCCTTCGAGCCTATAAAAAGGGGATAGATTGTCATTGTAAACGAAGTCAAAACCAAAACATTTCTCAAGTAATAAAAACTAGTCTTCTTTCAAATATTCTTTCCTCCTCCATTTCTTTCAAATACTTCCTATAACCTTATCCTTTCCAGCAGAAACCAATCTCCATCGACCCCAATGATCTCGAATAACTCCATCGAAACCCAAGACCCCAGGGTTGCCAAGAGCCCGTCCGCATTTTGTAACACCCTGAAATTTCGATAACCGAAAATAGATGTTTGATGTATTTATTGTGTTATTTGACTATTTGATTAGTTTAGATTAATTAAAATGTTATGTGAATTATCCATGCACAATTGCTTGGTGTATATGTCAAGTTATGTGGAGTTGTTTGAGCTGTGTTGTAATTGTGTGATTTCGAGTTTGACCTAAAATTTGTTTTAGTAAAATCACCATTCTGGATTGGTTAAACATTGGATCACCTTCAAATTTTAAAGGTAGGCTCCTAACCCAAATATGTAACTTTTGACCGTTCAGATTGACAAAATAGCATCAAAGCGTGAGACAATAATTTTTCACAGAAGCATAAATTTTAAAATTGGGTCAGCTTGCCCATGTGAATTTTGGCAGACATTTTGTCTGGCTTGGGTGAGTCAAGTCAGTTTTAAAACATGCAGCAGCGTGAAAAATCATGAAAATTGGCCTCCTTATTCCTCCAAGCAGTCACTCAACCTCCCATCATCATCCTCCACCACCCAAGACCACCAGTGACCACCACTAGCCACTGTCGCTTGCCGTTGGACCACCGCACAGAGAGGAACCCTTTAATCGGAGCGGAATCTTCGAAACTCAGCTCAAATATTCAGTAGAGAGCGGAGCCTCCAATCCTTCTTTCTTGGTTTCTTTGAGGTAACCTTGGTTTTCTTTGTCTTCTTCTAGCTAGTTTAAGCTTCTCTTAGTGTCTCTTGTGTTTTGGGTACCGTTGTTGGGAGTTCCACACTTTCTTGAAAACCCTTTGAAAATGAGATGTTGTAAAAGTCTCCTTTTTATGAAATTGATGTCATTTTAGTGATCCTTGTTGAACCCCGATCACATTGGTGTAATCAGAATTTCAAAAGGATGTCTTTTGATGTGAACTCTCAAAACACCGTTTAGCTCCTTTTCGATTTGAGTGGGTATTTGACCCCAAATGTTAATTTTGACCTTGCCTTTGAAATCTATACTTAATATGTGACAATTGTTGCTTAATATGTGATGGTCAAAATTGTGAGGTCATCCAGGTTGGTAAGAGAAAGGGAACATATATGTTCTCTCCATTGAGCATGCATTTATTCATAAAACTAGCTGTCTTGTAAGTGAAGTAAATGATACATGGCTATGGCATAGGAGAGCTAGTCACATAAACATGCATCATATGAACAAGCTTATAAGAAAGGACTTAGTCATTGGTTTACCTAAGCTCAAGTTTGAGAAGGAAAAAATATGTGATGCTTGTCAAAAGGGGAAACAATCTAAGATGTCTTTTCAAAGTAAAAATGTTGTTTCCACCTCTAGACCCCTTGAATTGCTTCATATGGATTTATTTGGTCCTTCTAGAACCATGAGTTTGGGGGGTAGCTTCTATGGGCTTGTTATTGTTGATGATTACTCTAGATATACATGGACTTTGTTTATAAGATCCAAGAGTGATGCATTCACAGCATTTAGAAAATTAGCCAAGAATATTCAAAATGAAAAAGCATGCAACATTATTTCAATAAGAAGTGATCATGGTGGTAAATTCCAAAATGAGTACTTTGAAAATTTTTGTGAAGAATATGGATTCAACCACAATTTTTCAGCTCCAAGAACACCTCAACAAAATGGTGTTGTGGAGAGGACAAACAGATCCCTTGAAGAAGGAGCAAGAACCCATTCTTAATGAAACAAATTTGCCTAAACACTTTTGGGCTGATGCGGTCAGTACAATTTGCTACACTTTGAATAGGTTATTCGTAAGGCCTCTTTTAAAGAAAACTCCTTATGAACTATACAAAGGTAGAAAGTCAAATATATCTCACTTAAGAGCATTTGGCTGCAAGTGTTTTGTATTAAATAATGGTAAATATTCTCTTGAAAAATTTGATGCTAAAGTTGATGAAGCTATTTTTCTTGGTTACTCTTTGCAAAGTAAAGCTTATAGAGTCTTTAACAAAAGAATTATGTGCAGAGGAATTTGTTCATGTAATATGTGATGAGACTAACTCCTCCAAAGAGGATGAAAAGTGTGATGTAGATGCAGGTCAAATTGAAGAATTCATACAACTAGATGGATCAGTAGAAAAGGAAGAGGCGGAATCAAATAAAGAAAAGGAACCATCAACACCTATCCAAAAGTCCATGGAATGGAGAATTTCAAGAGACCTTTCCCTTGACAATATAATTGGGGAAGTTTCCAAGGGAGTTTCTACCATATCTTCTTTAAGAAATCTTTGTTATACTATGGCTTTTGTATCACATATTGAACCAAAGAGCATTGACCAAGCCTTGCTTGATGAACATTGGTTAATTGCCATGCATGATGAACTGAATTAGTTCAAGAGAAATGAGGTGTGGGAACTTCTCCCTAGACCCTCTTCTCACAAACCTATTGGCACCGAGTGGATTTTTTGAAACAAGATTGATGAAACAGACATCATAGTTAGGAATAAAGCTAGATTGGTTGCTAAAGGCTACAACCAAGAGGAAGGCATAGACTATGATGAAACCTATGCTCCAGTAGCTAGGTTAGAGGCCATTAGGTTATTACTTGCATATGCATGTTTAAAAGATTTTAAGCTTTTTCAAATGGTTGTTAAAAAAGCACTTTTCTAAATGGATTAATTGAGGAGGAAGTATATGTTGAACAACCTCCTGGCTTCATTGATTTCAAACATCCTAACCATGTTTATAAATTGAGAAAAGCTCTTTACGGTTTGAAACAAGTTCCAAGGTCTTGGTATGAGAGATTGAGTAGCTTCTTGCTCAGTCAATCTTTCATAAGAGGACAAGGGGACAAAACCTTGTTCACCAAAAGAATGACAATGATATCTTATTGGTTCAAATCTATGATGACGATATAATATTTGGTTCAACTAATCAATCTATGTGTAGAGAATTTTCTATCTCAATGCAGAGTGACTTTGAAATCTCCATGATGGAAGAGATAACCTTCTTCCTTGGTCTTCAAATCAAACAAATGAAGAATGAAACATTTCTAAGTCAAACCAAGTATTGGAAATGATCAAGAAGTTTGAAATGGAGAATAGCAAAGATGCTGCAACTCCAATGGCTACATCAACTTATCTTGACATAGATGAAAGATGAAAGAGTGTTGATGAGTCAAAATATAGAGGAATGATTGAATCCTTGTTGTATTTGACTGCAAGCTGGCTTGATATAATGCAAAGTGTGTGCTTGTGTGATAGATATCAAGCAAATCCTAAGGAGTCTCACCTTACTGTAGTCAAAAGGGTCTTCAAATATCTCAAGTCTACGCCAAAAGTGGAACTTTGGTATCCTAAAGGTGCTTCTCTTATCTTGGTTGGATATTCTGATTCTGATGTTGCAGGGTGCAAATTGGATAGGAAGAGTACTAGTGGAACATGCCACCTATTAGGCAACTCACTAATCTCTTGGCAATTTAAGAAGCAAACTTGTGTAGCTTTATCCACTGCTGAAGCAGAGTACGTATCAGCTGAGAGTTGTTGTGCTCAAAGTCTATGGTTGAAGCAACAACTACAAGATTTTGGTGTTGATTTAAAGGAAATACCCCTGCTATGTGACAACATCAGTGCCATAAACTTATCCAAGAATCCAATCATACACTCAAGGACCAAACACATTGAGATAAGGCATCACTTCCTCAGGGATCATATCCAAAAGAGTAGTTGTTCAATTGAGTTTGTTGATACTCTTAATCAATTGACTGACATATTTGCAAAACCCTTGGAAAGAGATAGGTTTTACGCACTTAGAAACATGCTAGGAATGCTTGATGAAGCAAATATATGTTAGCTTGTGATATGAATTGCCTCTCTATGTGATGAATTTCGAAATAAGTAGCAATAGATCTTTGCATAATCAAACGTGCTGCATAATCACTAAATTGTTTGGATAATGCTCTGGAATAATCGATTACAACACGGAAAAATCGATATTTGATGCTTGAACCTTGTTTAAAAGCTATTTTTTGGCTTAGGTAATCGATTACAACCTCGGTTTAATCAATTACGGTCCATAAAATTGAGTTCTCACATTCTAAGACGATTATACCAAAGAACCGTCTTAGAATCACTGTTAAAATAAAAAAAGAAAAACAGTGATTCCATTCTAGCCAATTAACTTTCTATATGCACAACAACAATGGAGTATTTTCCCACGAGGTGGGTCAGCTACATGGAATCATGGATCATGGCTACATAGATCATACAGTGCTATAAATTTGTCTTCTATCAAGTACAAAGATAAACCATTTACCTCTAGATCACTCTTAATGGGTTGACCTATATTTTTAAATCATAAAAGTAGAAAAGTACATAAAAATATTTTTATATTGATTATCATAGAAGTGATATGAAAGCAAAAGGAAATAGTTGAGACATATTGGAACAAAATTATGCAAAAGAAAGTCTAAAAAATCTCCAATTAAACATGTCAATCTTATAACAGTAGATAGACATCACTAACCCCAAATTCAATATTACTGTTTTGATTTTTTTAACTTGTGATTCACTCTACTACATTTCTAAAATTCCACTCACTTTATAACTTGATGCAAACAAGGAAATCATTTAAGCCATGCATAAGAGTATGATTCGACTAGTCTTTGAGGTACTTAAACCTTTTGTAGTTCCCTGCAACATCAGTTTACGAAAATCTGGATTTTGAATTAGTTTCCTTCACTTGCTAGCATTTGAAACCAGTAGCATTGACAAATGATGTTGCCAAAGAAGCACTAGCCAGAAGCAACTCATCCAAATGGCTTACACCAAATAATAATAATAATAATAATAATAATAATAATAATAATAATAATAATAATAATAAATCAAATCAGCAATTCAAAATTGAATTGATTTGCTTGTTGCAGCTCCATAATATCTCTAGAGTCCACAAGTCTGCCCAGAAAAATAATATTTACTATAATATATATAATTCTTTTGCAGCTCCATAATTCATATACTAATGTTGATATAAGAATTTAAAAAAAAAATAAAAAACAAGTTTATGAAAAGGAAATTATATACTAACACTACTAGAAAAACAAGCTTCTACATCGGTTATTTTGGACATTTGACATCGGTTTTAAACCGATGTTGAATCAGACAACGTTGAAAGTGTGCAAGTTAACATCGATTTTCAAAATCGATGTTAACGAAACTAAACAACATCGATTTCCCATCAATAACCGATGTGGACATCTGATAAATGAAAACGTTTAAAAGTGTAAAGATGGTGTAAGAACGTCGGTTTCCTAGCAAAACCGATAACTTATACAACAACATCGGTTACTACATGAAATTGATGTTGATCTGACGTAATAACATCGATTTTGCAAAGAAAACCGATGTTGTTACACGAAATCAACATCGGTTTTCTATGCAAAACCGATGTTATTACATCAAATCAACATCGGTTGAAATTGTATAATAACATCGGTTTTGCAAAGAAAACCGATGTTGATTTCATGTAACAACATCGGTTTTCTATGCAAAACCGATGTTATTACATCAAATCAACATCGGTTTTGGTTCAAAACTGATGTTGTTATATAAGTTAACATTGTTTTTGCAAAGAACCGATGTTGTTTGTTTATTTTTTTAAAAAAATACTTTGTCTGTTTTTTTAATTTTAGCAGTTCTTCAACCTGTAAATTTATAAATCCAGATCCAGTCAAATTCACAATACATTAAAGTAAATTAATTATTCCAATAGCAAATAAAAGTCAATAGTGTCAATGTACATAAAAGAATTTGCTAAGCTAATGAATCAAACAGCTACAACCCTACATCACCCACCTACAGTCCTAGGAACTATTAATTCAAACAGCAGCTTAAAAAAACAGGTAAGGAACACTGCTGCAACATTGATTAAGGGAACAAGGGTCGGTTGGGGTTGGATTTGACATGAAATAACACATTAACACCCTCTTATGCAAAGCACAATTTGCCACTGCAATTGATTAATTGTGTAAGAGCTTTGGATGTGAATGTAAGACTTCCATTAAAGCCACTACAATTGATTTCAGCCACTAACGGCAATTGATTAATTGTGTAAGAGCTTTGGATGTGAATGTAAGACTTCCATTAAAGCCACTACAATTGATTTCAGCCACTACAATTGATTAAGCCATATAGGACTGATATTTTCTGCATAATTCGGGACTGCATGTATAGGGTTATGGAACTTCCACTATCAGCTGCATTGTTTTCCCAAAAAATGAACCCATACAAACTTAATTTAGTATAATAATAACATGAATAAATTAAACATCTATAAGGTTATAACTATCCCCACTATTGGTGTATCCCACAAGCCAAAACAAAAACAAACCAGCCAACATGTATTCTATTTTTGTTTTTATTTCTTGTTTCTCCTAGGGTAAATTTGTAGCTCCTATGCTCATTTGCTTGGCTGACATTTATTAGTAACAACCACTTTAACACTCTTAATGGTGCATACACCATAATACCTTTCAATACTACTCTTGCAATAGAAGCCAATCACAAGTTCATACATTGAATAAAATACAGTTTGTCAAATTAAAAGCATACTATCTGAGAGGGCTGCGCCAAATCAAAATATGGGAATGAGAACCAAATAATGGGAACCTATGAAGCGACTGAGCCAAATCAAAATACAAGAATTAGAAGTAGAATCTTAGTCAAAGTAGTCAATATTTTATAATAAAATGTCTTTGTTCTTACGTAGGGAAGAGATGTAGAGGATCAAACAATATAATCCTGATAGAAGTGACAGCGAATCTTTTAGTAAACCTGCAAAGAACATAATGACAATATCAACATTATTGCAAATAAATTACCATATATATTTATATAATCATAAGGACCAGATCAGATCATTATAGGAGCGTTCAATGTCAAGGGTTGCGCTATTCAATAAATTAATGCTATCTTCGTCATATTTAGTGGAGTATTCATCTTAAACTTGGGTTTCATTTGAGTCTATCAAGCAAACACATCTCTAGTGGAATTTGGATGTTGATCACACATACACACACATCTCTTGAAAATAAATGGAATACTTCAACACAACCAAGAGGGGGGGTGAATTGGTTAAACCTTGAAAAATTAAAAATTTCAAATCAGAGTTTTTCCACAGGATCTTTATCACTTAAAAATGTTTCAAAACCAAGCATCAATATTCAATCAAATTCCTTTTTCAAGAAGAATAGAAAAAAAAGTATAACTTTTTGTTCAATGAAATTGATTCACAAACAAAGCAATTAAGAGATGAATGGATGAGAAGAAAGATTAGCCACAGATTTTTATACTGGTTCACTTCAAACACTATGAAACTACATCCAGTTCTTCCACTCAACACTAGAGTAGAGTTCCGCTATTGCAAAAATATTCTTACAAGCAATTACAAGCCTCTCTTTATCAACCCTAGATAAAGTTCAGAAGTCTAAAACACTATTTTAGACCCTTAGAGACCAAAAACCACACTGAGAACACTACTCAGCTGTCCTTATAGAAACACTATCTCTAATCTTGCAAGAAACCCATTTACAATAGACTAATCTTTACAGAAATTCAAATAACAGTTTTACACCTTCAAAGAATAAGGAAAGATATTATCACCTGATAATCCAAGAATTCATGCACATGAATGATTCAACAGGTTGAATGAAAGATTACTAACTCAATGCATTCCTTTCCTTATGCTTTGATGAACAATGATGCTTCACTCTCTTGAATCAACCAATCATATGAATTTGTGAAGCCTAAGTGATGACCACCAAGACATGAATGCTTGGCTTGGATCGTTTTCGGAATGTAATCTTCAAGACTCCATGAATTAGGGTTTGAAATTCAAATAGAAAAATGGAGAAAATTAAGGAATGATTTAGAATGATGCCACAATTCCAATCGGAACGATAAGTCGGAGGAGGATTCGCCACAAAGGAAAGCTCCCTTGACAAGATATAAGGCATTTTTGATGTGGTCTTGAAAGGCTTGAGTTCTAGCTCTTGTCATAGGTCCTTCAAAGCTCACCAAAGGAAGTGCTTCAAGCTCTCCTTCTAGACCTGGCTTGTAATGGACCTCCATCATCATGATCCTTAGAAAGTGCTCTATCACTAAGAGTGTTTAGTAACTCAGAAAATTCACTAATGAAAGCTCAAGAAGGTTTGTGATTGCCCAGAATTCAAAAAATATCAAAAGTTACAAACCTCAGAATAATGGGTTCTATTTATAACAGCTTTCTAACTGAAAATAATCGATTAAACCCGCTCCAGTAATCGATTATTTCGCATATGTAATCGATTAATCCAAGACTGTAATCGATTAAAATGCTCCTAATGAGTTCTGGGTTTGAGCTATGAACAATATAATCGATTATTCCATGAAGTAATCGATTAAACCAGTCAGGCATGATTTTCTAAATGCACTTTGTAATCGATTAAGACAGTAGGATGTGTTTTCCTAAGCATGCATGTAATCGATTAAGATAGTAGGATGTGTTTTCCTAAGCATGCATGTAATCGATTACCGATTTCTATAATCGATTAAGTCAGAGAGTTCCATCTTTCATAAAAAGCCTGAGTAATCGATTACAATGATCATGATTTGTTTTCTAAAGGCACGAAGAACAAAATAATCGATGTCATTAGCTTGTAATCAATTATTGCAGTAAGGATTCATTTTTCCAAAAACTTTGCTAGTTGAAAACCTTACTTATAACCTGCCTTTATTTAATCCTTTTAATCTAACAATCCTAGATGAATGATTCATGCATGATATGCTCAATTGGATTATCACATCATAAACTTCCTTTTACATTAATCAAGTTGGTCTTCAAGCTTTTCTTGGTACTTTGTCCTTGAGCATGTTGAAAGCACAAAACACTTGAACCTTTGATCTTTGTTCATTGATGCTTGGCTTCACTTGAATCAACAATCTCCCCCTTTTTGGCTTTAAACATGGCAAATCTTCAATTTGATTAAGCACAGATACTTGAGGATCAATTTGAAAAGCCATTGTTGAACAAGCTTTTATAAATCTGTAAAATTTTCAATACCTTGCCAAGAACCAAGTGTTAAAGGATATGTAACTCATGAGTTATTCAATTAAACACTATACCAATTGATTGATTTCCTTAATACACCTTTACTCCCCCTAAATTCCAGCACACACTTAGATCAAATTTTTGGCCAAAAATTGAACCAAAAACAGGGGCAAACAGAGTGTATTTGATACCACTCCCCCTTAATCAATTCTCCCCCTATTTGGCTTGTTAAAAGACAAAAATAAGGTAGGCACAACAGATTTAAAACTGGAATAACATATTTCATTAATGTGATTAACATATGGGGCAGTATATAGAGGAAATTTAAAACAAAATATGAAAGAAAACAGATCATAACATAGTCCATTACAAACAGAAACATAAATCAAACATAAACAAAAGAAAATATAAACCAACAATCCTAGAATTCAGCAAAGGCTTTATCATCCATATTAGCCTCAATAGCATCCAATCTTTCTCTAATATCTTCTAAGGCTTCATGGGTTTCAGCCTTGAAGTCTTCTTGAAGCTTCAGCATAGAGTCCATCTTTTGAATCATTAAAGATTCAAAATCAGAATAAGAAGGTTGTGCAGGCTGTTGTTGCTGTGGTTGTTCCTCATCCTCTGAATCAGCAGCCATCTCCTCTTCTTGTGTAGCAGCTCCAATTTGGGTAGCCATCACCCAACCATTTGGGGTTTTCCTCATACCCATCTTGGTCAAGTGTTTCTCCCTGATTTGACTATTGTAGGAGAGAGTGTTATCAATTACCTCATTTTCAACATCAATGAGCCTAGACACAAACACAGGATAAGGAAATGGGTAATTCACTAATCTCTTTGACTTAAGCATAATTTCTTCAAAAATCATAGCCCAGTTCATGGGAATATGATGCTTTAGCCCATAAACCAACTGAAGATCTTCATCAGTTGCTTGGGCATGGTTGGTTGCTCTAGGTGTGATGATGTAGGTGATCAAGTAGTGAAGCATTCCGTCCTTAGCAGTCATTGGACCAGTGCTAAGTCTTGTCCTAAGCCTCATGTGAGGATCATGAAGCATACTCCTATATGTACCCATCTTGCTATAGCCCTCACGATCTTCATCAAATCTGCGGGCTCCCTCACAAACTATCCCACCAACAGTCTCCCAAATCTCAGGGGTTATGTGCATGGTCACTCCTTTCACTTTGGACCTCATGTCCCCTTGCATAGAACCCTTCGAGCAAGTATAAAATACCTTAACTAAGTCAGGGTAAAAGGTACCCTTCATCTCTAGGAATCTCCTAAGGCTTTGAGACTCTAAGTAGGCTGGAAATTGGAATCCTTGCCTAATGAACCAGTCTGGTTCAATGTACTAGGGAGTGGCCATAGGCTTAGTGGCACTGAACTGAAGGTAATTCATTTTATCTGTCTCAGAGGAGAACTAGATATCTAGCCTATTTGCTGGTTGAGGGACAGGGGGATTAGAAGACGATTCACCTGGTTTTCTTTTGGGTTTCCTAATCCTTTTCGAGGAAGGTTCAGACATGATGAGAATGAATGGTTTGGACACTGTTTAGACACAGGGAACATGCAGAAAAATGCAGAGGAGAAGAAGATAATTGGTGCAGTGAATCAAAGCTTGAAATCCACTATATATAGGCATAAACCAGCCACATAACGTCCATAATTTCAAAAATATAGCTGTTGGTGACAGTTTAATGACATTGGGTTGGTTTTAAAACGAATTGGGCAGTTAGATTCTCCATAAAAACCTGTCAGATTTCATACAATAGCATGAATAATCGATTATTTCGTAATGTAATCGATTATTCCAGTTCAATTAGGCTTCCTTTAAAACACGAGGTAATCGATTAATTTCAGAGGTAATCAATTATATTAGCTTAGCCAGAGGTTGAAGATGACTAGTAATTGATTCTTTGCTTAAATAATCGATTATTTTAAAGCTTGAATCAGTTATCCAAGTATCAGGGTCATAAGTAATCGATTATCCCGAGTGGTAATCGATTATCACAGAGAGAGCATCAATTCAAATATGAATGGTAATCGATTACAACTAATATGTAATCGATTATTACAGTGAGACATGCTTGTAGTTTTGGAATTTTGACCACTATAATCGATTATCCCGATATGTAATTGATTATTCTAGAGATAGGTGATTTCTTACAATGTGAAGAATAATCGATTACCATTCTTGTGTAATCGATTACATGAGTGCTAATTTCGTTCCTAATTTGATTTTTAATGATTTTAATCGATTAACCCATGGTGTAATCGATTAATACAGTGAATACATAAGATACAAAGCATTTTAGCAGCTTTTTGACAATGATCCAAACACGTATCCATAATATGACACATAGGCTTTCAAACATCACACAAACCACTAATAATACAAGCTAGTTAATGTTGCTTTCATCAAGAATCCCTAGCATGTTTCTAAGTGTATAAAATCTATCCCTTGATAGTGGTTTTGTGAAAATATCAGTTAATTGATGATTGGTGTCAATGAAATCTACCTTTATGTTACCTTTTTGAACCTGATCCCTGAGGAAATGATGTCTTATCTCAATATGCTTTGTTCTTGAATGCATTATTGGATTCTTTGATATGTTGATAGTACTTGTGTTGTCACATAGCAGAGGAGTAGCATTCAGTTCCACTCCATAATCAAGCATTTGCTGTTTAAGCCACAAGCTTTGAGCATAACAACTTCCAGCTGAAATGTATTCAGCTTCAGCAGTGGATAATGCCACACAGGACTGCTTCTTGCAATGCCATGAGATCAATGAGCTTCCTAGCATATGACAAGTGCCACTAGTACTTTTTCTATCTAATTTGCAACCTGCAAAATCAGAGTCAGTCAGAATAACCAATAATATTTAAAGAAGCACCTTTTGGATACCAAAGACCAACTCTTGGTGTAGCTTTGAGATATTTCAGAATTCTCTTGACAGCAGTAAGGTGTGATTCTTTAGGATTAGCTTGATATCTAGCACACAAACAAACACTGAGCATTATATCAGGTCTGCTAGCTGTCAAATACAACAATGATCCAAT
>PYAF01004266.1:480142-500558 GCA_007407185.1 Glycine tomentella | reverse complement strand
TATCCTTTTTCGGTGTTTTTTGTGTCTAAATTGCATTTCAGAAAGTCCTCTTTCACCTCGATGTGGAATCAGTCCAATCCGAGTTCTGTAGGCCGAGAAATACATGAAAGTTAACAATACGATTCTGGTTCTGTTGGTGCGCGAATTACAACCTCGAATTGGTCCGAAATTGTTTTCAAGGCAAGGGGATTCTCATCATCAATACACATTGTTCTTTTATTGAATACTCTATATGCCTTGCTATGCAATGAATATCCAAGGAAAATTGCTTCATCTGCCTTAGCATCAAATTTTCTAAGTGATTCTTTCCCATTGTTCAGCACAAAACACTTGCTGCCAAAGACTCTTAAATGACAAATATTGGGCTTTCTTCCTTTGTATAGCTTATAAGGGGTTTTCTTTAAAATAGGCCTTATAAGAATCTATTCAAAGTATAACACACAGTGCTTACAGCATCAACCCAAAAATACTTAGGTAAATTTGATTCATTAAGAAGTGTTCTTGCTCCTTCCTCAAGAGATCTATTTTTCTTCTCCACAACACCATTTTGTTGGGGTGTTCTTGGAGCTGAAAAATTGTGGTTAATTCCATTTTCCTTGCAGAATTTTTCAAAATGTTCATTTTGGAATTCACCACCATAGTCACTTCTTATTGAAACTATTTTACATCATTTCTCATTTTGAGTAAGCTTGACCAATTTTCTAAAAGCAAGGAAAGCATCACTCTTGGATTTCAAAAACAGAGTCCAAGTGAATCTAGAGTAATCATCTACAATTACAAGTCCATAATAATTTCCACCTAAGCTCATTGTTCTAGAAGGACCAAACAAGTCAATGTGAAGAAGTTCAAGTGGTCTAGAGGTGGAAACAATATTTTTGCTTTGAAAAGAATTCTTTATTTGTTTCCCCTTTTGACAAGCATCACATAGTTTGTCCTTCTCAAACTTGAGTTTGGGTAATCTAATTACTAAATCTTTTCTAATGAGCTTGTTCATGTGATGCATGTTTATGTGACTTGCTCTTCTATGCCACAGCCAAGTTTCATCAACTTTGCTGATTAGACATGAAGATCTATGGAATAATGCATGATCAATTGAAATCACATATATATTACCTTTCCTTTTACCTATATGCAGTACCTCACCACTTTTCTCATCAGAAATTATGCAACAATCCTTGTTGAAGTTTACTTTGAAGCCTTTGTCACACAGCTGACTTATGCTCAACAAATTGTGTTTTAATCCATCCACATACAGCACATTTTTTATCTTTGCTTTGATGTTGTCTCCAATGTTTCCTTCACCAATAATCTTCCCTTTGTTATTATCACCATAAGTGACATATCCTCCTTCTTTTAAAGTCAGATTTGAGAGAAGGGACATGTCTCCAGTCATGTATCTAGAGCATCCACTGTCAAGATACCAAGTTGATGTCCTAGCTCTTAGATACACCTACAAAATTCAAATCAGAACTTAATGGAAGGTACCCACTCAAGGTTGGGTCCATAAGGGTTAGCATTTCTTTTTTACTTTGGGAATCCAAATGCAATCACCATTAGGCACAAAGAATCTCCTAGCATATCATTTAAAAGATGTGTGCCCATTCTTCATACAATAGTTGCAAGTGATAGATTTTGAAGTTTTCCCAAAATCAGAATATTTGTTGGCTCTTGAGTTCTTTTGCCACTTTTGATTCTTCTGTTTTGGAGGTACAAAAATTGTTTTTCCAAATGATTTTGTTCCATGTTTATACCCCAAACCAGAAGTATCTCCAGCATACTTTTGCACACTCAACATTTCAGCCAAGTTGAATTTTCCCTTATAAAACTTTCTCAAGAGATCAATCAAATAACTATTTTTGGTTAAAAGCAACATATATTTTTCACCTTGACTTTGTTTATACTCATCAAAATCCTCTTGAAGCAACTTATACTTGTCAACATTGCTAGAGGAAGAAGCACACACACATCTATTTAATTTGTAACCTGAAACAAGTTTTTCATTTTCTTCTTTCAAATTGCAAATCTCATTTTGCAATTCAGTTATTTTCTCAATATGCCATCTAAGATTTCCTTTGAGCTTATTATTGGATTTTGCAAGTTTTTGGGCTTCCTCATACATTTCTTGAAAAGCATGAATAACTTGGTCAAGTTTAGAATTTACCTCATCTCCTTCACTTAACAAATCATCATCATCTTTATTGATGGTGGAGGTGAGACACATGTTGGCTTCTTCATTTTCTGTAGAAGAATCTGAAGTTGTTGACTCATTATCCTCCCAAGCTATGTAAGCCCTCTTTCCTTTTCCCTCATTTTTCATCTTGCTTTCACCTTGTTGCTTCCTCAAGTAGATTGAACACTCAGATTTGATGTGACCCGCTTTGCCACACTCAAAGCATGTGAAATTATTGTCAATCTTCTTGTTGAGGTTGTTGTTGTTATTGCTGTTTTTGTTCCCTTTGCTGAACCTTTTATTCTTGTTTTTCCTCATAAATTTGTTGAACTTTTTCACCACCAAGTTTACATTGTCTTCATCATCCTCTTCACTTGTTTCCTCTTCCTTTTCAGCTTTCAAGGCTATGCTTCTTGTTTTCTTTTCTGCATCTTCACAAGATGTTAATTGAGACATTTCTAATTCATATTTAAGAAGCTTACCAAACAATGCAGCCATTGACATCTTTGACAAATCTTTTGACTCCTTGATTGTTGTAACTTTTGGTTGCCAAGGTCTTGTTAAACACTTCAATATTTTGATGTTTAATTCTTCAGTATCAAAGACTTTTCCAAGACCCAAAAGGTGATTTACAATGTGAGTAAATCTGGTCTACAGCTGAGAAATGCTCTCATTGGTGTTCATCTTGAACATTTCATACTCATGGATCAAAGCATGCTTCCTTGACCTTCTAACTTCCTCTGTTCCTTCATGAGTAATTTCAAGCATCTCCCACATTTCTTTTGCACTTGAGCATCTCACAATCCTAAAAAATTCATCAGAGGAAAGTGCAGAGGTGATCATATTTTTAGCTTTAAAATCATATTGGGAAGCTCTTTGTTCAGCCTCAGTCATCTCATCCCATTCTTTGGGAATCAACTCATTTGCCACAGTTTTCTTTGGAATAAAGGGACCCTTCTCTATTGCATTCCATGCTCCTAGGTCATTTGATTGAATAAAGATTTTCATTCTATTTTTCCAAAAACTGAAGTGTTCCCCTTTAAACATTGGAGGTCTGTTTAAAGAGGCACCCTCCTTGAAGGTTATTTGAGAAGTATTCATTTTCCTTTTTGAAAAGAAAAAGTGATCTTGAGTAACTTACAAGAACCAACTCTTGATGCCAATTGAAAATAAATGGAATACTTCAACACAACCAAGAGGAGGGGTGAATTGGTTGAACCTGGTAAATTAAAAATTTAAAATCAGTTTTTCCACAGAATCTTTATCACTTTAAAATGTTTCAAAACCAAGCATCAATATTCAATCAAATTCCTTTTTCAAGAAGAATAGAAAACTGAGTATAACTTTCTGCGCAATGAAATTGATTCACAAAAAAAGCAATTAAGAGATAAATGGATGAGAAGAAAGATTAGCCACAGATTTTTATATTGGTTCACTTCAAACACTATGAAGCTACATCCAGTTCTTCCACTCAATACTAGAGTAGAGTTCCACTATTGCAAAAATATTCTTACAAGCAATTACAAGCCTCTCTTTATCAACCCTAGATAAAGTTTAGAAGTCTAAAACACTATTAGACCCTTAGAGACCAAAAACCACACTGAGAACACTACTCAGTTGTCCTTAGAGAAACACTATCTCTAACCTTGCAAGAAACCCATTTACAATAGGCTAATCTTTACAGAAATTCAAATAACAGTTTTACACCTTCAAAGAATAAGGAAATATATCACCTGATAATCCAAGAATTCATGCACATGAATGATTCAACAGGTTGAATGAAAGATTACTAACTCAATGCATTCCTTTCCTTATGCTTTGATGAACAATGATGCTTCACTCTCTTGAATCAACCAATCATATGAATTTGTGAAGCCTAAGAGTGTTTAGTAACTTAGAAAATTCACTAATGAAAGCTCAAGAAGGTTTGTGATTGCCCAGAATTCGAAAAATATCAAAAGTTACAAACCTCAGAATAATGGGTTCTATTTATAACAGCTTTCTAACTGAAAATAATCGATTAATCCAAGACTGTAATCGATTAAAATGCTCCTAATGTGAGTTCTGGGTTTGAGCTATGAACAATATAATCGATTATTCCGTGAAGTAATCGATTAAACCAGTCAGGCATGATTTTCTAAATGCACTTTGTAATCGATTATAACGATGTGTAATCGATTAAGACAGTAGGATGTGTTTTCCTAAGCATGCATGTAATCGATTACCGATTTCTGTAATCGATTAAGTCAGAGAGTTCCATCTTTCATAAAAAGCCTGAGTAATCGATTAATCCGATATGTAATCGATTACAATGATCATGATTTGTTTTCTAAAGGCACGAAGAACAAAATAATCGATGTCATTAGCTTGTAATCGATTATTGCAGTAAGGATTCATTTTTCTAAAAACTTTGCTAGTTGAAAACCTTACTTATAACCTGTCTTTATTTAATCCTTTTAATCTAACAATCCTAGATGAATGATTCATGCATGATATGCTTAATTGGATTATCAGATCATAAACTTCCTTTTACATTAATCAAGTTGGTCTTCAAGCTTTTCTTGGTACTTTGTCCTTGAGCATGTTGAAAGCACAAAACACTTGAGCCATTGATCTTTGTTCATTGATGCCTGACTTCACTTGAATCAACATCTCTATATGCAATAAATGTTTTTTTTCCAAATAAGATCTGCAACAAGACTATTTGTTGCCTATACATGGAATGTGTGTGTGTGCACTATGTGTCTGCCTATATATCAAACAGGCCCTGCCCCTAATTCCTAAAAATGACCAAAACTTGTTTGTTGTGTCACAACAGAGAAGATGTGGGCCTCAAAGTCGTGGCTTTGTGGAGAACTCATATCTACATGGACTAGCCCCTCAAGAGTTTTTTTTCCATGCCATGTGTGGTAGGGAAGGTCAAGAGAAAAAGTTGGAGGCTGAACCTGGTAGGAGAAGATGGTATGGATGCTGTTTGGAAGGTCTTATTGAAAGCTATGGAGGACATCATGGTTAAATATGATGTGATAGTTTAGAAACTCTTATTGAAAGCTATGGATGCTGTTTGGATTGAAACACAGAAGCTGGATTCCCTTAAAATGAAAAAAAAATAGAATTTGGCAAGGGTGTTTAGGTCTGAATTTGATGATGAAAACTGGAAGCCTACTTACATGCTTGAAGAGCCTGTAGAAAACTTAAAAACCATCGGAGAGTTTCGTAATGTGTTTGAGGTTGAAGTTCAAAAGCTTAAAGCTGATAGATTTCAACTTGCAACTGAGATAGCCACTACTGGTGACAGTTCTCTGCCACTACCTGTTAACCTGAAGAGACTTATCTTGAATGCTTAGAAGACATTTAAGGTTGACTTTCGAAGGCCTTCTGATATGCATCCAATGGAGATTGTGGAAGCCATTCATAAGCTGCAGGAGCGACTTAAGGTTGTCCCTGGTGAAAATCTCTTGAGTCAAGAAGGTCAGAAGAATGCTACTCTCTTGTTCAATATTCTGATCTGCAGCACTTTTGCCAGTAAAAGGGTCTTGGAGGAATACATGATTTCTCGTGAGGCATTTGGGTGGGTAGTGGGAGAAATAGAATCAAGGTTCTTGCAGTCCCTTGTAGCTTCTGCAGAAATGATTGGTTGTGTGGCAACACAATCAATTAGAGAACCTGCTACTCAGATGACTCTCGACACTTTCCACTATGCTGGTGTCAGTGCAAAGAATGTTACTCTTGGTGTTCCTAGGTTAAGGGAAATCATTAATGTGGCGAAGAGAATTAAAACGCCTTCTCTGTCTGTGTACTTGAGACCTGATGTTGGTAAGACTAAAGAGAGAGCCAAGAGTGTGCAGTGTGCTTTAGAATATACCACTCTCAGTAGTGTGACTGAAGTTGCAGAGGTGTGGTATGATCCAGACCCGATGAGTACAACAACAATTGAAGAGGATGTTGATTTTGTGAAGTCCTACTATGAAATGCCTGATGAAGAAGTTGCTCTTCAAAAAATTTCACCTTGGTTGCTTCGCATAGAGCTGAATCGTGAAATGATGGTGGATAACAAGTTGAGTATGGCTGACATTGCAGAGAAGATTAACATTGAATTTGATGATGATTTGACTTGTATATTTAATGATGACAATGCTGAAAAACGTATACTTTGTATCCGTATTATGAATGATGAACCACCCAAGGGTGAGATTCAGGATGAGTCTACTGAAGATGATGTTTTCTTAAAGAAAATAGAAAGCAACATGCTAACTGAAATGACCTTACGAGGTATCCCAGACATCAATAAGGTTTCCATAAAAAATACTAAAGTTTAGAAGGTTGATGAGAATCAAGGTTTTAAGCCTAATGAGGAATGGATGCTTGATACTGATGCACAGTTTTCACCTTATGTTGGTGGGATGGCTTTTTCTCCCACTTCATCTCCTGGATACATCTCCGGGATATAGTCCTACAAGTCCAGCTTATTCACCCACTAGTCTATCCTACTCTCCCACATCACCCAGCTACAGCCCCACATCAATCAAGTACAGTCCTACCTCTCCCAGCTACAGCCCAACTTCACCAGCTTACAGCCCCACATCTCCTTCCTATAGTCCAACTTCACCTTCTTATAGTCCAACTTCACTTGACTACAGCCCTACATCACCCTCTTATAGTCCGACGTGTCCATCATATAGTCCTACATCACTTGCTTACAGCCCCACATCGCCTGGATACAGCCCAACCTCACCATCGTATAGGCCTACCTCGCCATCATATAGCCCTACTTCCCCTAGTTCCAATCCACAGTCAGCAAAGTATAGTCCTTCGTTAGCATATTCGCCAATCAGTCCGAGATTGTCTCCCTCAAGTCCATATAGTCCCACATCACCAAACTATAGGTGAGTAATTCATCTAACCTAATGTTACAGTATGATTGAGTGAATCAACTTGGGCTTCATGCTTACTAATATGTTAGTGTTGTGCATGAATTTGGTGTGAGGCTTGGTTTGCTTAAACTAGTTAGTGGAATATCTGGTTTGACACAAGATCTCCTAGAAACTGTATCCCTTATAACCAGTCTTCATGAAGTTCTTGGAAACAGGTAACATCATTATTTATAGCTTAACCACATTATTTGTGAACAATTGCTTGGCAACACCATTATTTGAGAGCCTGACCAATCCAATGACTAAAACAGACTCTACCAGTGTTGCTACTTATGTTATACCCAACATCATAAGCCTAACATAGCTCCCAATTATTCCCAACAAAAATACTTAACAAGTTTGCTTAACAAGGACAAAAATAGCATCACAAGTTTACTTATTCAGCCACTAAGTGTCCTAAATTCTTTAACCAACCATAGAAACTTCATTTAGTATAATAATAGTAACAATAAATTAAACATCAATAAGGCTATAACTATCCCCACTATTGGTGTATCCCACAAGCCAAAATAGAAACCAAAACAAACCAGCCAACATGTATAGTTTTTTTTTCTTTCTTGTTTGTCATAGTGTAAATCTCCATGTCTTATGCTCATTTGCTTGGGTGACCATTATTAGTTATCATCAATCCAACAAAGGCATATACATCCATCAATGCTACAAATGTACATCTGACATATCCAACATTTCATCTTAAAACCACATAGTACCCTACCACATACAATTAACACCAAACAAAACCAATTCCAACAAATGACCATACAATTATCCAACATTTTTTTGACAAAAATACATCAACAGATACCCATTGTCTCTTTCACATGAATAAGCAACACCAACAACCATGGAATAAAGTCAAGTACCTGTGAAGCCAACACAAACAATGCGAACCACGGTCTCGAGCAAATGAGGGCTTCTACTTTGGAAATCCATGGCGGTAACATAAACAACGAATACCAACCAATTAGTTCGAAATGTGAGTTGCGATAGTACCTTAAAGAGAACAAAGCAAAAGAGACACTACCTGAGCCCGTGCGAGTGATAGCAAAAGTGAAATGTCTTTGTTGCAAGCAGACCAAAAGACTGAGAAACAACACAAAACATACATTAAGCATGCATGGGACCATTAATCATTAGCATTACTGTACATTAAAACAAGCAAAACCTTATAGAGGCCACAACACTACAAACCTCATATAGACCACATTTGTAAATACCCATTTAAAGAGAAACAAAAGCTACACCAACACTGGAAAAGAAGCTACCCCAACAGAAAAAGATGCTCAAAAAAAGAAGAACACAAATGCAGAAGCGTCATCACAGATGTTTACCTCGTCAGAGTCACCGGAAGTCGCGAGCGAGAAGAACAGAAACGGAAGGGCTGTGACAGTGAGCCGTGCCGACAATGAGACTTGGGATGAGGTTGCGAGGTTAAGGATGAGGCTTGGCCGCTTGGGATGAGGTCGCCAGTGTAAAAGATGAGGTTAGGGATCAGCGAAAAGAGAAGCGCGCGACAGTGGTGGTATTTGATTTGGGGGTTAGTATTTTAACAACGACAACATCAGTTTTCATTCAACAACCGATGTTAAATAGTACACCTTAACATCGGTTTTCTTAAAAAAAAACTTAAAAACCGATGTTAAGTAGTTCAAGTTAACATTGGTTTCCTTAAAAAACTTGAAAACCGATGTTAAGAAGTTCACGTTAACATCGGTTTCCTTAAAAAACTTGAAAACTGATGTTAAGTAGTTCACGTTAACATCGGTTTCCTTAAAAAACTTGAAAACCGATGTTAAGTAGTTCAACTTAACATCGGTTTTGTTAAAAAAACTTAAAAACCGATGTTAATTTGAACTGGTTAACATCGGTTTTAAAGTATTTTTAACAAAACCGATGTTATATTGATCCTTTATTTACGAATTTGCCACTGCATTTTCATTAACATTGATTTTTTGGAAAATCGATGTTAACGTAGCGATGTTAAAAGCTATTTTTTTAGTAGTGTAATGTAGTAGTGCAAGTACTATCCTCCATGAATTGCAGCCTTTCTCTGATCTAGATCACTATTAGGATAACTATAGGAAGTATCATCTTTCTTTTATCTAAAGGTTCAACATGTCACTCAGTGCTGTGATAAGGAAATCCATCTCCCTTTTCATATAAAATCAAATGTTTTCTGTGGCTAAGATTTCATGCAGTTTGTTTAAAACTTCAGAGAATCTCAATTACGTAACTTTGTATAATGTTTTTCTTCTTTCTTATTTATGGATTTTTCATATATCCTCGTCTCAGGTGGAACGGCAGAGCTTACTCTGCTCAGTTTTGTTGAATTTAAACCCCACCCTAATTATAGTAACAAGTGCTCAAGAAATTTCTAGACTCCTAAGCATATACTTATCGAGTCACCTTGATTAGAGCAACTAGCTTTTTCTTTTTATACATTAGTGGCACTAAAATTTGAACCTGTGAACTTATACAAACTACTTAAGCCCCTCAGTAAATGAATGCTACATTTAAAATCCCATGCATCCAGCACATCAACAACATATAATAATGTAATCTATAAACTTTCCTGTCTTTAATGGATTAATCTGTAGAAGATGTTTACATGTAAATTAGAACGAATATCAGGTTAACCCATGTACTATCACTGCATCAATGAAAGACCTTAACCCATGTTTTTTTTTTTTTTTCTGTATATGTTACCAGAAGAGTAAAATTACTATAAAAAAAGAAGAAAAAAAGAGTCTAAATTCCTCCATTCATCAATTTCATAATAAATATGAACCCATTCATAATTATGAATCATAATGGCTATTGGATTGGATGCATCTGGCATCTCCATCTCATGATTTTTTATCGTTTTGATCAATCATACACTCTAAGCCATTAAACTATTACAAGTCATTCTGGGTAAAAATAAAATCAGTGACCATAACATACAATTGAATGTGCAGTTGACTGTTTGAAGCTCTACCTGTGCACTCAAAGTACAAGAACAACAGCTTTCTATTGCTAAATACCAAAAAAATATCGCATTCTATTCTATGTCCAAGAATCAATTCAATCCAAAGAGACACCAATAAATTGAATGAACTTTAAAAATTAGTAGTTTTTTTTAATTAAAGAATTTATTGAACGTGAATTTAATATGATTTTTTTTTTGAAAATATTTACTAATATAAATTTAGCATGTAGTCTATTTCAATGTCAAGTTACCGATGGAATCGTCATACCAAAAATAATAGTTGTTTAGGAAATATACCTTTCGGGAGCAGACTGTCCAGTCAAGCTTGAAATTTGAATGTTCCAATCTTATATGAATAAACCATATGAAGTACAACTGATAAAGAAAAAATTTAATATAATCAATTCGAGTCCAGAAACACTAAATCAGAAGTAAAAAAAATATAAAAAAAATCCAATCTTCTCCTTAAATAAAAGAATAATGTAGAACTTAAATAACCAGAACATGAAAAGCAATTAATTGTGATGTAAAATCATTAGGCCCTTTATTTTTATTTTTTTTCTTATGTTTTAAAATCCATATTAAAAATGATAAAATCAAAAAAAATGGTGTAAAATCTTTCAAAAGTATTTTTATTAGATGGTAATCAATAGAGAAGATGCTATTCTAGATATGGAAAAAAAATCTTGAAAGAAAGTATTTTAATTAGATGGTAATCAATAGAGAAGATGCTATTCTAGATATGGAAGTATGAATCTAAAATTTTGGTTATTTTCAAAATTTGTGATATTCTATAACAATCCCATGTCATAGAAAATGCAATGGCAGAAACAAGACTTTTCTATGCTTACAAGCAATGTGTGTTCCTCCTGCATGCGCATCAACTGCTGCCTAGATTCTTCTTTGCATTCTGCATGTTTTTGGCCATACTTTCCCTCAATTTCTGCAATGGCTTTGTCACCCTTAATCATGCCATTGGTTAGAAACATGTTAATTGAAATTACATTCTACAAATACCAGGAAATCATATCAAACCTTGTCTTTTTCCATGTTCACAATTTTCGTCTTCTCCAACTCATACTTCCTCTGAATATCATTAATAGCCTGTTCAGATAATGAAGTTTTCATGCAAAGTTAGGCCACTGTATGATCAAGCACCTATAGTAGGTAACCAGTTATATATAAGACCTGATCATTTCTCTGAGATATTTCTTTCAAATGCCTTGATAGTTCTAATTGTTTATTCTCTACCATTTGATCATATTGCTTTCTAGCCTCTGAAAGTTTTCTTTCGACAGCAGTCAATAATGATATATTCTGCAAAGTCATCCAAAAAACTTAAATAATGCACAAAAACAAGTTTAAGATGAACCTGAGCATTTCTACTCATTCAAATTTCTGAATAATTGGTTATTAAAATACATTATCTTTTAATTTTAAATTACTTCCTCAAATCACCTCTAGAGTATCAATTAAAAAAAAACAACGAAATCCTTTGTACGCTAAAAATGCGAAATTCAACTCACACTTGGTATCTTGGTCTCGGCCCCACCATCCAAAGGACTATGTCTTTGTTTTGACAGAGACACCAAAAGTTTCCTATATTTAATTACACCAAGCAGGAATTAAGGAACAACCGTGTTTGTTCAAGGGCAAGAAAAACAAGCATAAATCACATGAAACTGAAACATATAGTCATAAGACTAACCTGTCTGATTTTTCAGAATCCAACTTCATACAGGAAATACCAGGCATAGGCTCTGTATGAAGTACTTCCTGGAAAGAATGGATAACCAAATTACTTACTAATATGGCAATCTGAAGCTTGCTTATATTTTTAAGAATCATTTCAATATATTGAGTAACAGTTTTACTTTAATGTATTGAAGCCTAAATTTATCTTCTAACAAGACATTAAACTCAAAATCCTGTAATAGCTATGTCACAGGAAGGTTGGAGTTGGGGAAACAGGTAAGCTAGCTAATCAAGAGGATCAAGCTAACTTAGCTTGCCACTAGCTGAGTATTTCATGTCAGCATAATTTCCTGAACTAAATGGACTTATGCTGAACCCTAGTTAATTATTGATCTGGCAAATTTTGAACTTAGTTAAGGCACAATCTATACTTCAATGAAGCAACATGTAAAGTTAAGGCAACTTGATTCAAGTACACATTAAGATATAGAATTTCAACTTACATTTGGTATCGTGCTCCCAGCCTCAACCCCAAAAGCATGGGCACACACAAAAGATTTTATAATACTAACCCATATGATTTTTCATAATCTAGCTGTGTACAGGAAGTACTAAGTGTAGGCTCTTCTTCAGACTGGTCAAGTGTGGCATCAGACAATGAGTGTGCATGAAATGATTCCTAGAGAGAATGGACAACCAAATAACATATAACTTTGCAATCAGAATGCTGCTTGCATATGTTCTGCTTCTAGTCTTAATTGACTAGCTAATAGTTTAGTTAGGTTGAGCAGTCATGACATTGTCATCTATATTGAGATCAAATAGAACCCAGATCCAAATTCCTTACTCCTTACAATCTTCCTTTCCACACCCAGTTGAAGCATTATATATATACCTTGATGAAATTGACTTGGACTATAGGAACACAATCCCCAAACACTAGATATGAGATGGACACAACTAATGTTCGAAATACAGGACAACACACACACATAACATTTTCTACTGTACCATTGTCTTCCAATTTTGTTTCTATACATTAAGCAATAAAGACAAAATACAAATTTATACAATGTTAAACTGCCAAAGATGAAACTGCCAGACCCTGCACTTATATCAGAATTCTAGAGGATCCAATTCCCACTATGACAAGCACATATCACATCAATCATACATTTAAAGATTTGTTTTATTAAAATTCTTAACTCTACTATTTCATGTTGCAACAAGAAACATGTTAAGAACCTTCATTTTCTTTGAGATAAATAATTGAGGGACACATTAGCAGGATAAGTCAGAGAACACTGAACCACCAAGGAACTAAAGGGCATGGATGTTTCCTACATTTTTAGGACATTTTTGCCAAATGGAAATCTTTGTTCATCTTACACCATTTAAGAAAAAGGAATTGGCTGTTTATGAGGTACTTAAAAGAGCTTAAAGGTTGTACATAGGAGACAAAGAGACAGAGAAACTCAAATAAAGGAAATGTTTTGTGGACACTTCAATGTAGTAGGTGATATGTGATAAAAACAGAGAGATAAAGAGAAACTGAGTTGTCAATGCTGCTCAAATATGCAAGATGAAAATAATAAGAATATTTCACAACAGCTAAGAGGGGGGTGAATTGGTTGAACCTTGGTATTTTAAAATTAAATTCAAATCAGAGTTTTAGGATCTTTATCACTTTTAAAATCAAGAAACCTTTTACTCAATCAAATGGCTCAAAATAGAACTTGTTGAACAATGAATATGATTCAAAGAATTAAAGACAATGAATATGATTCAAAGAATTAAAGACAATGAAATATGATTCAAAGAATTAAAGACAAGCAATTTATACTGGTTCACTTCAAATCATGAAGCTACATCCAGTTTCTTCTAATTCACACTGAATTAGAGTTCCACTATTATAAAATATTCTTACAAGCTTTTATAAGAACCTCCCCTTTATCAATCCTAGATAAAGAACAGAAATCCAAAACCCTATTAGACTTCTAAGGAGAAAGATCCAGAGAACACTACTCTGATCTTTAAGCTAGAGAACCCTTCTCTAGTCCCAAGCTTTAAGAAATCAATTACAATAGCCAAAAACAACAAAATTTGTAAAAAAAAATTACAACCAATGAGTTAAGGAAAGAAACAACCTGATGATCCAGTGAATGACATGCACATAAATGAACAATTTAGGTTGAAAGACAAAAATAATCTCAAAACATCTTCTTCCTTAACCTCTGAAAGATACTTCTTGCTTTAAAGAATCACTCAAAAAACCCATGAATGTTTTAGTGTAAGCAAGAACTCATAGAACTCAGAAAAAACACTTAAAACATGTTTAGAATACGAATTTTTCAAGTTACAAAACAAGTTGAGCCAAGGTTCTATTTATAACAAAATTTTGTAACTGTCAGTAATGGATTAAACGCGCCATATAATCGATTAAAGTGTTCGACACAATTTCTGGACATGAGCAACTAACAAAATAATCGATTATTCCGTCTTGTAATCGATTAAGATAGGAAGCTTCAAAATCTCAAAATACACTATGTAATCGATGACAGATTTTGGTAATCGATTAAACCAGGAAGCTTTATAAAACATATTGAACTATGTAATCGATTACTATATTTGGTAATCGATTAATGCATCAAATCTTATGTGCATTTACATATAGTGTAATCGATTATTGGATTTGGTAATCGATTAAGACAAGAAGATGTTTTTTTCAATTTAAGCCTGTGTAATCGATTACTATTTCTTGGTAATCGATTCTTCCAACGCTGCTTGAAATCATGTATAGCAACGTAATCGATTACTACCTATTGGTAATCGATTAAAGTGTTCATCAAGATAGTGTATGTGAAAACAAAGGTCAAATAATCTATTATTCCGATAGGTAATCGATTACATTGTTCTTGAAAGATTTTCCAGAATGAACTAAGAACAAAATAATCGATTATATCCTTAATGTAATCGATTAAGTCAGTACAAAAACCATTTTTCCAAAAACCTTTGATTCAAATTAAATCCTTGGTTAAATGTAAAAAACTTTGTTTGTTTTCCATGAAAAACATTTAGTTAAATCAATGAATGAATGAATGAATGCATGGATCAATCAGATAGCTTTCCTTTTACATAAAATTCCAAGTCTTGAAGCATGTTAAAAGCTCAAAACTAATCTTGTATCAAAGACTTCTAATCTTCATGAAGTTCCCCCTGTAATCAACAATCTTCCCCGTTTTGGCTTTAAACATGCCAAATTCTTGATTGACCAATTGTTGAACTTGAAGCTTTTATAAAAGAAATTGTCCATGGAAGACTTTGAATTTTCAGACCTGAAATTTTTACACTTTCTATACAAAGACCAAGTGTTAAAGCATCTGATTCCTTTTAATCATCATTCTCATGTATTTTGGGTATAATTGATTCATTTTAAACACTCAGCTCCCCCTAAATTCCATAATCCATTCAAGTCAGATTTTGGGCAAAATTTGAAACAAAAAACAGGGACAAACAGAGTAGTATGCAGAGCATTCAACAATCAATCATTTCTCCCCCTATTTGGCTTGTTAAAGTCAAAAACATAAAGGGCACAACAAATAATTGAAATGGAAACATAATGGAAGTGTCATATAACTATTGGGAGCCATTACAAAGTGAAATTAAAACACAAAGTTAACAAAATAAAAAACAAAGCATAAAAAACTTAAAGAAACATAGGCCTAGAATTCTGTAGATGCATTATTTGTTATATTTGCTTCTATTGTATCTAGCCTATCCCTAATTTCTCCTAAGGCTTATTAGTTTCAGCCGTAAAATCCTGTTGCATTTGGATCAAGTTGTCCATCTTCTGCAGCATAAGGGCTTCAAATTGAGAATACAAGGGCTGTTGTGGATCCCTTTCTTCATCTTCAGAATCTTCCACTTGAAGATCAGCATCAGCAGCTAGAGGAGGAGCCACCTGTGGTTGTCCAACCATTACCTAGCCTTGTGGAGTCTTCTGCATTCCCAGCTTTGTAAGGTGTTTTTCCTTTATAAGGCTGTTGCTTAAATTGGTATGGTCCACAACCTCATTCTCCACATCAATGTTGAAGTGGTCAATGAATCTTGATACTAAGACAAGATATGGGAAAGGGTAATTGACCAGCCTCTTGGATTTGATCATAATTTCTTCAAAGATAAGAACCCAATTCATGGATATAGAGTTCTTCAGACCATACACCAATTTGTAGGTCTTCATCTGTGACCTGGGCATGATTAGTATCCCTAGGGGTTATCACATAGGTGATGATGTAATGGAGCAACCTATCCTCAGGGTTCATAGGACTAGTACCTAATCTGTTCCTAAGTCTCATATGTGGGTCATGCAACATCTCCCTATAGGTATCCAATTTGTTGTACCCCTCAGGATCTTCATCAAATTTCCTAGCCCCCTCACATAAAACCCCAACAACTGTCTCCCAAACTTCATGGGTGATTTCCATTATAACACCCTTAACCTTGGTGATCATGGTCCCATTCATAGACCCTTTGTTAGGTATAAAATACCTTAACCAAATCACGGTAAAAAGTACCCTTCATTTCCAGAAATGAAACATTGGCCAAAGTGCCACAGTAAAAGAAAAAAAATGGCAAAATGCCACGGACCAAAGAGAAATTGTCAAAGTGCCACAGTGCCTATTTCGCTGGGCACATCAGCAACATTAGTGGACTGACGTGGTGTGCCAGGAGTGGCGTACCAAATTCGCTGGAGAGAGAAGCTAAATAGGTATGACGTGGCAAATTTTTCGTAATTGCGTAGAAATTTTGGAAGGCCATAACTTTTGATTGGGATGTCCGATTGAGACGAAATCTGTGGCCAAACGCTCGAAATTGAGAGCAGAAGGCCTGGGCAAGGGGACTTGCTCAAAAATTTTTCCCAAAAGAGGTCTCTAAGTGCCTCAAAATTACGATTTAAGTTTCAATCATTCGAAAATTTATTTTTGTCTACTTTTTTAATTATTTAATTACTTAATTTAATGTTATTTTTTATTTTTTCAATTACTTCTCTGAATTTCAAACGTTTTGACATATCATACGCCTCCATCGGACATTTCTCTCAAAAAATATCATTGTTCGAAGTTTATATGCACTATCAATTTTATATCATAACTTTTGAGAGAAATGTCTGATGGAGGCACTTAGAGAATTTGAAATGTTAATGATGGGAGAATTAACATTCTTTCTTGGACTTCAAGTGAAGCAAATGAAGAATGGAACATTTATCAATCAATCCAAGTATTGCCTTGAAGTAATCAAAAAGTTTGAAATGGAGAAAAGTAAAGATGTTGCAACCCCAATGACAACATCAACCTATCTTGATTTAGATGAAAATGGAAAGAGGGTTGAAGAGTCAAAATTCAGAGGAATGATTGAATCTTTATTATATTTGACAGCTAGTAGGCCAGACATAATGCTAAGTGTGTGCTTGTGTGCAAGATATCAAGCAAATCCCAAAGAGTCTCACCTAATAGCAGTCAAAAGAATCCTCAAATATCTCAAGGCTACACCAAAAGTTGGTCTTTGGTATCCTAAAGGTGCATCAATTAATATTATTGGTTATTCTAATTCTGACTTTGCAGGATGTAAGTTAGATAGAAAAAATACTAGTGAAACTTGTCTTCTACTTGGAAGTCATTGATCTCATGACATTGCAAGAAACAATCTTGTGTTGCTTTGTCAATTGCTGAAACTGAATATATCTCAGAGATCATGTTCAAATAGGTAATATCAAAATTGATTTCATTGACACTCAAAATCAATTGCCTGATATCTTTACTAAACCATCGCTAGCGATAGATTCTATGCTCTTAGAGACATGCTAGGAATCTTGGATGAATCTAATCTCTGTTAGCTTGAATGTTGTATGCCTTTTCATGTGAAATGCTTTGTATACTGAATCCTTCATCACAAAATCTCAAAATTTCCAAGTTGTGCTGCAAAAAATATGTTTTATCTTATGCTTGTTCTGTAATAATCGATTATGTGTCGTATTAATCGATTAAAATCACTTAAATCATGTATTAGAATGAATTCTGTGCTTATGTAATCAATTACATAAACAATATAATTGATTAATCTTCTTAGAAACCCATTTTTAAAAAATTGAATGTTTCTGTAATAATCGATTAAGAGTCGAATTAATCGATTAAAATGATCAAAAGTTCTTTTACTATGTAAAAATTCACTGGAATAATCGATTACATTGAATGGTAATCGACTAAGTGACTGAGAATCAGCATTTGAAATTTCAAGACTTACTGGAATAATCGATTACATGTCGGATTAATCGATTACACAAGCTTCTATATGTTTCTGAAATTCAAACTTCTCTGTGATTATCGATTAAAGCATAAAATAATTGATTACACTTTGTCTTCTACCTGTGAATTTTACAAAAATAATAAATTATTGTATCTGCAAAAAGTGATTTTGCTTACGAATTAATCGATTACACAAGGAAATAATCGATTATTCATGGAGTTACTGCAAAATCTGACAAATTTTCTTGGAAGTTCTAACTGCCCAACTCCCACCTAATTTAAATTTGAATCCTCTGCAGTGATTTAATTCATACTAATTTTCTCCTTAATTCAAAATTCAAATACGTGGAGCCTAAAAATCTATATAAATACAGCCTATTATTGTGAAGGAAGAAATCACACCTTCCTTCATTCTTCTCTTTCAATCTTCTCTGTGCCTTTCTTCTGTTTAAGTATAGTAAACTCTACCCAAAAGATGTCTACCTCTAAGAGAAAGGCTGGAGAAGCCTCTAACCCAGTGGTTAGTAGGTTGGATCATTGGTTCCCTGCAGAAAGGGACAGAATAACTTATCTCCAATTCAATGCCACTAAGTTAGTGTGTCCCCCTAAACACCTAGAATTAGACTGGTTCATTAGGGAATCAACAACGAGCAAAATAATCGATTATCCCGAGTTGTAACCAATTAAGACAGAAGTCTCAGGATAACAAAATGCACTATGTAATCGATTACAAGATTTGATAATCGATTAAAGCAGAAGACTTATATTTTCAAAATGAACTGTGTAATCGATTACAAGCTATGGTAATCGATTAAGACAGGGAAGTGGCATTTCTAAAATAGCCTATGTAATCAATTACGGATAATGGTAATCGATTATCCCAACAGAACTTAAAATCCATGATTAACTATGTAATCGATTACAACACTTAAGTAATCGATTAAAATCATTAACAAAGTAGTTTTGTTATAAACAAAGGCCAAATAATCGATTATTCCAATAGGTAATCGATTACAATGTTCATAAAAGATTTTCCAAATAGAACGAAGAACAAAATAATCAATTATATCAGTAAGGTAATCAATTAAACCAGTGAAAATAGCATTTTTCCAAAAACCTTTCAATCAAATTAAAAAACTTAACCAAAATATAAAAGCTTTGTTATTTTTTATAAAAACCATTTAAGTTTATGAATGAATCAGTGAATGCAATGCATGGATCATCAGATTAGCCTTTCTCTTACACATAATACAATTAAACAACTTTAAGGCATCCAAGCATGTTGAAAGCTCAAAACCAATCTTGAATCAAATCCTTTTTAATCTTCATGATGCTCCCCCTATATCCAACAATCTCCCCCTTTTTGGCTTTGAACATGCTAAATTCTTGATTGATTATATGTTGGACTTGAAGTTAATTGAGGGAACCAAAGTTAGGAAAACTTGAGCTTTGCAAACCTGAAAACAATTCAATCTCTTTGCCAAGAACAAGTGTTAAAGCATCTATTGATTAATCCAGCATTCATTTACATTTATATCTTACTTAATTGGTTAATTTTTATCACTTAGCTCCCCCTTATTTTGGCAATCCATTCAAAGTAAGATTTGGGCAAAAATTGTGCAGAAAAACAGAGTAGAACAAAGTATACTACAGAGCATGAACCAAATCAATCATTTCTCCCCCTATTTGGCTTATCAAAGTCAAAAACATGTAAAGCACATTGGATAATGAACAGGAGAAACATAAATGGATATATTAATGAGTGAGGGAACCATTACAATTCTTGAACTTAAAATTAAATATATGAAAACATAGAAACAGAAGAAACAGAAAAAACTACAAAAAGCTAAAATGTCTCAAACCCTTCAAAAATAACAGTGGCTTCAATATTTGTCTAGCCTAGCCTTAATATCTTCTAAAGCTAAACTAGTTTCAGCACTAAACTCATGATGCATAGAGATTTGGCCATCCATTTTTTGACGCATGAGTGACTCGAATTGGGGTGTAGAGGGGTTGAGCAGGATTCCTTTTATCATCTTCTTCAGCACTTCTCCAACACCAGTAGCAGTAGGAGGTTTAGGCACAGCTTGTTGACCAGCCATCTGCCATCCTTGTGGTGTCTTGACCATCCCTAGTGTAACACCCCGAACGTCTCCGGCATGTTATCATCAATGATATACATAACACGCTATCAGCGTTAACTAAGCGCGGTGCGGAAGCGATAGAATCGTTTATCTTGATTACATTATGAATGGAATATAAAAACCATATATAAAAAGAACATAAAACATGCCCCTGCTGATCCAGATAAAACATAACAACACTATAGGCAGATACACAACATAAT
>PYAF01004266.1:466882-480042 GCA_007407185.1 Glycine tomentella | reverse complement strand
TCTTTGCCTAAGGAGGAACATCCACACAGTTCCATCTGTCCTTAGGACTTAGGTGGAGAGCAGTGGCACCTCCCAAGGAATCTCAGCTATTCCAGGGAGTCCTCAAACTCTACCTCTGGCTAGGGAACCTCAACTAGCCTGATACTCATCCAGTATCCTCTAGGTTCCATCATAGACCATCTCATGATCTGCATGTCCTCAAAAGGCACACAGCCTCACACCTGCCATATCAGGTGTCTCATCACCCTCACACTAATCCAGTGTCTATCCTAGGGTTCATAATTACAGATATATCTTTCTAGAACGGACTGAGTTTCACTCCAAGTACCGTTCTTATAGCCACTTAGGCTCACCATACACACACACACACACATATATATATATATATATATACACCGATATCTATATATCACACATCACCCACTTGGGTGGCAAACCAGAATAAGGGGAAAACCCCAGAACATTGAGCTTACCTGGCTAGCCGTGCCTCACAGCTCTAGCCTCCATTGATGGTCTGCTCCTCTGACACCCACGGTGTCCAGCCCTACCAAGGCATACAAGCATATATCACAGACCATACAAGCATCAAAACATGCATAAGCTCATCAAGCAGTCATCCACTGCCTCTGGGAAAGGAACCACAGTCCTTCCCATCAACCCAGGTCCTCTACCTAAGGTTCATCAGGCTCATCCTCTACAAGCCTTTCCATAGACCCTAAGTGGTCTATCACATATCATTCATGGCCTCAGAGTCATTCTAGACTCAACCAAACCAACAACAGTGAGCTCAACAGCTCTAAAAACCCAAGTCCTCTGGGTTTCTCAGGGCTTGGACGGTCTATCTCACCAGACACCGTCTCCATGGCCTATCAGGCACCTCAAGCCCATCACAAAGGCTCTGGCATGTCTCATATCAAGTGACTCAGTCCAAGTCACACATGCCCTCATCTAGAGCCAAAACCAACAGTCACCAAATCACAAACTGAAAGCTAATCCTTCCTCCTCACATCATTCTAAACACATCTCCCAACTGGACCCAGAGCTAATTCTAGCCCTATCACAGATGGGTCACTATTCACCCAAAACCCCCAAATCCAAAATCAAACGGAGAAACTCGAGTTTCTTACCTCAGAACCGATGAGGAAGGCCTCTAGGCTGCTCTCCCAAGCCTTGGTGTCGCTGGGCCACCGCCGTTCCTCGTCAAACTCGAGCTTTCATCCACCTCTCTGGAGGTTCCTCAAAATCTGGAGGTTTTGGTGAAAAGGAGGAAGGATTCTCGCTCTCTCAAGGTTTCTAGGGGGATTAAAGGGTTAAGGAAGCGTTTAGGGTCATCAGGCAAGGTCATGGGAGCTTGGGAAGCTCTCCCATGGCTGTTGGAGTCTAGAGGAAGAAGAAAACCATTTCTTCTCCTCCTAAAATGCGACCCCTCTTCAAATATAGTCTGCACTGACCTTCCTGCGCGATCCGCGCCAGGTCCCACGCTATCCGCGCCAGCTGCAGACTGTGGCGCCATCAGCGCCCTCCCCGCGCTATCCACGCCACATGCAAAACTAGCCTATGTACCCCCGGTAGTACATAGGCTTGTTTTTATCTCTGCTAAAAGATTCCCAGCGCTATCAGCGCCGATTCCACGCCAACAGCATGAACAAGCCGAACCAATGGCGCGATCCGCGCCATACCCCGCGCCATCCGCGCCACACTCCTAACCCAGTTGGCGCCTCCAGCGCCAACTCTGGCGCTAACCGCGCCGCACCCTGTTCAGGGTTTTCTACTGAAGGATCCCAGCGCCATTAGCGCGGGATCTAGCGCCACCCGCGCCACAGAGAGGGGCCTTACACCTAGCTTGTTGAGATGCTTGTCTTTGATGAGACTGTTGCTTGAGTTTCTGTGGTCCACTACTTCATTTGAGAGAAAGCAAATTTGCTTCACTTGGATTGATTGAGAAATGTTCCATTCTTCATTTGCTTCACTTGAAGTCCAAGAAAGAATGTTAATTCTCCCATCATTGACATTTCAAATTCTTTTTGCATAGCTTTAGAAAATTCCCTGCACAGTAAATGGTTAGTTGAACCAAAAATTATATCATCAACATATACTTGAACCAATAAGATATCACTCTTATGCCTCCTGAAATGAGAAATGTTAGGTTTTCTACCTTTGTATAGCTGACAAGGAATTTTCTTTAAAATAGGCCTTATAAGTAATCTATTCAAAGTGTAGTAAACTGTACTTACAACATCAACCCAAAATATTTTGGCAAATTTGTCTCATTAAGAAGAGTTCTAGCTCCTTCTTCAAGAGATCTATTTTTCCTCTCCATAACACCATTTTGTTGAGGTATTCTTGGAGCTGAAAAATTGTGGTTAATTCCATTGTCTTCACAGAATTTTTCAAAATATTCATTTTGGAATTCTCCACCATGATCAGTTCTTATTGAAATAATTTTGCTACCACTTTCATTTTGTGCAAGCTTGGCCATTTTTCTAAAAGCATGGAAAACATCACTTTTGGATTTCAAAAATAGAGTCCAAGTAAATCTAGAGTAATCATCTACAATGACAAGCCCATAATAATTGCCTCCTAAACTCATAGTTCTAGAGGGAACAAACAAGTCAATGTGAAGTAATTCAAGGGGTCTAGAGGTGGAAACAATGTTTTTACTTTGAAAAGAATTTTTGGTTTGTTTCCCCTTTTTACTTTGAGTTTGGGCAAACCAATTACTAAATCATTTTTAATTAGCTTGTTCATATGATGCATGTTAATGTGACTTGCCCTTCTATGCCACAACCAAGATTCATCAACCTTGCTTATTAGACATGAAGTGTTGTGAAAGAATGCATGATCAATTGAAAGTAAATAAATGTTACCTTTCCTTTTATCTATGTTAATCATTTCACCACTTTGCCCATCACAAATCATGCAGCAATTCTCATTGAATGAGACTTTGAATCCTTCGTCACAGAGTTGGCTTATGCTTAAGAGATTATGCTTCAAACCCTCCACATAAAGAACATTTCTGATTTTGGTTTTGAAGCTATCTCCTATGTTGCCTTCTCCAATGATCTTTCCTTTGTTATTATCCCCATAAGTGAGAAATCCTCCATCTTTAAGAGTTAGATTTGTAAGCATGGACATGTCACCCGTCATATGTCTAGAACATCCACTATCAAGGTACCATAATGAGGATCTAGCTCTTAGACATACCTGCAAAAATCAAATCAATTTTAAAGGAAGGTACCCAATTGAGATTGGGTCCATAGTGCTTAGCAACTTTCTTTTTCTTTTGAACCCAAATGCAATCTTCATTTGGCGCATAGAATCTCCTAGCATAGAATTTGTAAGATGTATGTCCTTTTTCCATACAATAGTTGCATGTTACAGATTTTGATGATTTTCTCATGAAAGCATTTTGATTGATCTTTAAGTTTTTTAACTTTTTTAGATTCTTCTGTTTTGGAGGCATAAATACAGTTTTTCCAAAAGATTTTGATCCTTGTTTGTACCCCAACCCAAAAGTATCTCCAGCATACTTTTGCACACTTAACATTTCAGACAAGTTGCATTTACCTTTATAAAGCTTTCTCAAAAGACCAATTAAATCACTATTAAGATAGGAGTATCATATATTTTTCTCTTTGACTTCTTTTGTAATTATCAAAATCCTTTTGCAGCAAGTTATATTTGTCAACATTAGTAGAAGAAGAAGCACATACACATCCATTCATTTTGTAATGTGAAACAAGTTTTTCATTTTCTTTTTTCAAGTTGCAAATTTCAGTTTGCAATTCAGTAATTTTTGCAACATGCCATCTAAGATTCCCTTTGAGCTTGTTATTGGATTTTGCAAGTTTTTAGGCTTATTCATGCATTTCTTGGAAAACATTAATAGCTTGTTCAAGTTCAGAATTTACCTCATCTTCATCATTTAATAGATCATCATCTTCTTCATTGATTGTTGAGGTGAGAAACATGTTTGCTTCTTCATTTTCAGTTGAAGATTCTGATGTTGTTCACTCATTATCTTTCCAAGCTATGTAGGCTCTTTTGGATTTTCCTTCCTTCCTCACCTTGTTGCTTTTTCAAAAAGATTAAGCATTCTGATTTGATGTGGTCAGGTTTTCCACATTCAAAGCAAGTAAAATTGTTGTCAATCCTTTTGTTGTTGTTGTTGTTGATCTTGTTGTTCTTTGTAAACTTTTTGTTCTTGTTTTTCCTGAGGAACTTATTGAACTTCTTGACAACCAAATTCATGTTGTCCTCTTCATCCTCTTCACTTGAATCTTCCACTTTTCTGACTTTGATGATGCAACTTTGAATGCAATAATTTTATTTTTCTTTCTGGATCTTCAGCACAAGTTAGTTGAGACATTTCAAGCTCATATTCAAATAACTTACCAAATAGTGTAGCCATGGACATCTTTGATTGATCTTTTGATTCCTTGATTACTGTCACCTTTGATTGCCAAGGTCTTGTGAGACACTTCAAGATCTTTATGTTTAGTTCTTCTATATCAAAGATCTTCCCAAGACCCAGAAGATGATTGACTATATGAGTAAATATTGTTTGTAGCTGAGAAATGCTTTCTGCGGTGTTCATCTTGAACATCTCATACTCATGGATCAAGGCATGTTTTCTTGATCTTCTAACTTCTTCAATTCCTTCATGAGTTATTTCCAGCATCTCCCACATTTCTTTTGCACTTGTGCATCTTACTGTTTAAAAAATTCATTAGAAGAAAGTGCAGAGGTAATCATATTTTTAGCTTTAAAATCATATTGGAGAACTTTTTGTTCAGCATCTGTCATCTCATCCCATTCTTTGGGAATCATTTCATTGCCAATAGTTTTCTTAGGAATAAAAGGACCCTTTTCTAAGCATTCCAAGCACCTGGTCATTTGATTGAATAAAGATTTTCATTCTATTTTTCTAAAAATTGAAGTGCTCCCCTTCAAAAATTGGTAAATGTAAAATATAAGAAGACTTCGCACTTAACCAAGAGGGGGGTGAATTGGTTAGTCTTGGTAAATTAAAATTTTTCTTAAACCAAATCAGAGTTTTCCCTTAGGATCTTTATCACTTTAGAAACCAAGAATCCTTATTCAATCAAATGTTCAGTCCAAGGTATCCACCAACTCAAAATTGAATTGATAAGCAAAGCAAGATAATCAAAATGGATAGAATATAATCAAGAAAGAAATTAATATCAAAGCACACAAGATTTATACTGGTTCACTTCAAACACTATGAAGCTACATCCAGTTTTCTTCCACTCAACACTAGAATGGAGTTCCACTATTGCAAATTTTTGTTCTTACAAGTAATTACAAAGTCTCCCTTTATCAACCCTAGATAAAGTTCAGAAATCTAAAACACTATTAGATTCTTAGAGACAAACCCACTGAGAACACTTCTCAGTACAACCCCTAGAGAAACTCTATCTCTATATTACAAGCAAGAAACCCAATTACAATAGACAATCCAAAATACATCCAAAATCAAAAACGAATTACAACCACAAAATTAAGGAAAGCAATCACTTGATGATCCAGTGAATGATATGCAATTGAATGAGTAATCAGGTTGAATTATGAAAAACTGACTTAGAACATCTCCTTCCTTAACCTTTTGAAAGAATCTTTTTTCTTCAAGAATCACTTAACAACCCATAAGTGTTTTAGTGAAAGCAAGAACTCAAAGAACCCAGAAACTCACTAAGAGAGTGTGTTTAGAAAGCTTAAGTATGCTCAGAATATGAATTGATCAAGTTACTAAAACAACTGAACAAGCGTTCTATTTATAACAAACTTTCTAACCGTCAGTAATCGATTATATACGCTCCTATAATCGATTATTTTGCTCATGTAATCGATTATTTCAAGACTGTAATCGATTAAACTATTCAACAAACTTCTGGATATGAGTAACGAACAAAATAAATGATTATTCGTAATCGATTAAAATAGAAAGTTTCACAAATAGAAATATATAGTGTAATCGATTACAAATTCTGGTAATCGATTAAACCAGGAAGCTACATAAAATATTTTGAACTATGTAATCGATTACTACATTTGAAAATCGATTACTGCAGCAAACATGTTAAGCACAGGCATATGATGTAATCGATTAAAACAGGAAGGTGATTTTTTATGTTTAGCCTATGTAATTGATTACGGCCTGTTGGTAATCGATTAAATTGTTCATCAAGGCAGTTTATAAATGAACTAAGGTAAAATAATCGATTAACCCGATACGTAATCGATTACATTGTTCTTAAAAAGTTTTCCAGAATGCACTAAGAACAAAATAATCGATTCTTATCTTAATGTAATCGATTAATCCAGTAGAGAACTTTATTTTTCCAAAAACTTTTGATTTAATTCAAAAACTTAAACAATTTGTCAAAGCCTTGTAAATTCTATTACTCAAACTTATTGCCTTAATGAATGATGTGAATGTAGTGCACTTGGATCACCAGAAATGCTTCTTCCTTTTACATTTAATCACAAATTAATCTTCAAGGCTTCAAGGCATGTTGAAAGTTCAAAACCTTATTCTTGAATCAATCTTTGCTTATGCTTCAAGTAGCTCCCCCTGAATTCAACAGGTAATTTGTGAGGTATTCATTTTTTCTTTTTGAAGAAAAGATAGTGATCTTGAATAACTCTCAAGAACCAACTGAAAATAATAGGAATACTCACAATAACCAAGAGTTCAGAATTCAAATCTGTTGTTGGTTAAAACCTTGGTATTTTAAAATTAATTCAAATCAGAGTTCAGAATCTTTATCACTTTCAAAATCAAAGAAATCTTTATATTCAATCAAATGACTCAACCCCAAGAAATCAATAGATCAAAACAGAACTTATTGGACAATGGATATGAATCAAAGAATAAATGACCAATGAACAATATGAGTAATAGAGAAATATAATCAAAGACACAAACAATTTATACTAGTTCACTTCACAACAGAAGCTACATCCAGTTTCTTCTAATCAACACTAGATTAGAGTTTCACTATTATAAATTTCTGTTCTTACAAGCTTTTAGAAAACCCTCCTCTTTATCAACACTAGATAAAGAGTAGAAATCTAAAACCATATTAGAATTCTAAAGAGCAAGAACCAGAGAACACTACTCTGTTCTTGAGCTAGAGAACCCTTCTCTAGAACCTAGCAAGAAGAACCCACTTTACAATAGCCAATTACAACAAGAATTCAAAACCAACTTTACACACAAAGATTAACGAGAGAGACAACTTGATGATCCAATGAATATTATGCACATGAATTACCAAATCAGGTTGAGTAGCAAACTCAATCAGATCATGCTTTTCCTTAACCTTGAAAAGAATCTTGCTTAAGAATCATTCAAAGACCATTGATGTTTTGAATGAAGCAAGAAGTAAAAACACCGAGAAAATCAATTAGAAATGCTTAGAAGGCTTGTGTATACTTAGAAATACGAAGTGGTCAAGTTCTTAAATAAGCCAAGCCTTCAATCATATTTATAACAGAATTTGTAACTAATTGTAATCGATTAAACACACTTGATAATCGATTAAAACTCTTATGTAATTGATTAAATTACCACTTAATCGATTAAAATGTTAAAGAAGCTTTCTGGGTTTCAGCAACGAGCAAAATAATCGATTAAACTAAGCTGTATTCGATTAAGACAAAAAGCTATGTTTCAAAAAAATGAACTGTGTAATCGATTACGAATTTTGGTAATTGATTAAATCAGAAAACAGTCATTTACCAAATGAACTATGTAATCGATTACTGATAATGGTAATCGATTATCACAACAAGGCCTAAAATATAATCTTTTAACTATGTAATCGATTACGCTAAGTAAGTAATTGATTAAAACCTTTAACAAAATAGTTTATTTTCAATCAAAGGTAAAATAATCGATTAATTTGTTCAGGAAGGTTATTACAGATTGAACGAAGAACAAAATAATCGATTATATCATTAAGTAATTGATTAAAACGGTAAGAAAAATATTTTTTCAAAAAACCTTTTAATCAATTTCAAACCGTAACCAAAAAGATAAAAACTTTGATGTTTTAATGAAAACCACTTAACCTTAATAATGAATGAATGAATGCAATGCAAGGATCAATCAGATTGCCTTTCTGTTACACTTGAATCAATTACAAAACTTCAAGGCACTTCAAGCATGTTGAAAACTCAAAACACATTTCTTGAATCAACGTCTTTCACTTTCCATGATGCTCCCCCTATATCCAATAAGAACTTATTGAGTTTTATCAATGGCTTCTGAATACTATTGTGGTGATTCTTCCTAGCCTTATTGGAAAGTTTTTCCATGGTGCCATCCATCTTCATCCCTAACCTTTCTTCCATCTTCCATTGCTGGATTAAAAAGCTTAAAATCAGCAATAAATTTTGTGAAAATGCAGAATTCAGAGTTTTTGAAGCTTGCTTGAAGATTGAGTTTCATTGCAAGGTAGATTTGGGAAAACTAATGGCTACGGGTTCAACTATACATCATAGTTATAATAGCCATACATTAGAGCAGGAGAGAGAAAATCGCGAAAATGCATTTCTGTGCCCTGTTGGATGTATTTATAATCTGCAGGTCTCGCTTAGCGTACCCTTCCTTGCTCAGCACGACTGCAAGTCTCACTCAGCGTGCCCTTCCTCGCTCAATGTGACTGCAAGTCACGCTCAATGCGCGCTTCCTCGCTCAACGCAATTTCCTTCCTGCCATGAAATATCTGGGAATTGCGCTCAGTGCGACATCAAAAGTCGTTATTTTGACGATCCCCACGGTCAAAATATGAAAAGTTGAGTTGGGAAGCTACTGTCAAAATCAGAGGACAATCCAACAGTTAACAAATCTGGAAATGTAGTTTTACCAAAGCAGGTCATGGGTCAAACTATCACTCTCGCATCACAATCATAAATCAAACAAACCTTGCACAACCTAACATTCATTCCAAGCAATTGTATCAAGGTAATATGCACAACAATGCAACCAATCTAAGTTAATCAAACAATCAAACAACACAACAATTACATTAAACATCTATTTTCAGTTATCAAAATTTTGGGGTGTTACAGATTAGGTTAAGGATTCATTTCCTAATTTCGAATTTTAATCACAGATTATTTGATTATATTTCAACCTGGTGTGTCATTTCAATTGATTTATGATTTAATTCGATTGAACTGCTTCTAATGACATTGAATGAACCTTCATAATATGATCATTATCTATTAGTTTCATAATTTTTCTTCAATTTTAGTTTGTGTTTATACAATTTTTGTTCATTGTCTACAAACTGTTTGATAAAAGTGCCCTTGTTGTTTATCATTGAATTGAAGTTGGAACCAAATTGATTGTATCGCTGAGTCGATCTAGGTTAATACTGTATTATAGAATTAGCACTGTTTTATTTGTTTCATAGCGACGCCACTTTTTGTTGTTAGATGAGCTCCGGATACCACCTATCACCATAGAGGCATACACTACATATCACTTGTAGGTCTTGGATAGTGACTGCTCTGGGTGTATGATTATTTTTCCTTTTTTATGTATATTTAGGGTGGGAAGATTTCTATACTTAGTGTCGTGATATTTTGTTGTACTAAACCTTTTGGTATTATGTAATATTTTGAGGGGTGGTGGATATTTTATTTTCTTGTTAACAATTGTAATGACTTCAATACATTTATGTTTATTGTAACACCCTGAAATTTCAATAACTACAAATATATATTGTATGAATTATTCTTGTGCAATTGTTGATGTGAGTGTTAGGTTACGTGAGATTTGATTGGTCTATATTTAAATTATTTGAGTGAAATATTAATTATAGATATTACAAAAATGTTTGAAGAGAAATGACCATATTACCTTTTCCTTGAAACAGAAATTACATAAATGCCTTTGATGTAAAAATGACGATACTGCCCTTAGATATTTTTGGTTAGATATTTTAAAATGGTGAAAATGATAGGAACACTTCAAAACAACCAAGAGGGGGAGGTGAATTGGTTGAACCTTGGTAAATTAAAATTTTCAATTCAGAGTTTCCACAGGATCTTTATCACTTTAAAAACATTTTTGAAACCAAGAATCTTGTATTCAATCAAATTCCTCTGCCAAGAAATCAATAAGCAATTTAAAACTTTCTGTGCAATGTAACTTGATTCACAACCAAAGCAATTTAGAGATGAAGAGAAAGGAATAAAGATCAACCACAAATTTTATAATGGTTCACTTCAAACACTATGAAGCTACATCCAGTTCTTCCACTCAACACTAGAGTAGAGTTCCACTATTGCAAATAATATTCTTACAAGATATTACAAGCCTCTCTTTATCAACCCTAGATAAAGTTCATAAGTCTAAAACACTATTAGACCCTTAGAGACCAAACCCAAAACTGAGAACACTACTCAGCAACCCTTAGAGAAACATTATCTCTAATCTTCATGTAAGAAACCAATTTACAATAAGTGTAACGCCTCCTTTTGCTCTCTCGTGCTTGATTGATTTTAGTAGAAAACTCGTGTCTGCTTTGTATTAAAATTACATTGATTATAAATCTTACGAAAATTCTTTTCGCTTTGCTTGCAACTTTTACTAATCGTCTATATCATAAACGAACTCTCTCTCTTTCTCTCACGGTTTAATTATAATAATAAAGTACAGTTCATCAATACAAATTAGAATATAAAATAGTCCATATCACATGTCCATTAATAAACAGTCCAAATACATATCATAAGCCACAAAACAAAATTACAACATCTTTGCCACATCCTCAACTCAACATCCATGCACATCTTCAATTCATCATCCATGCTCAGCTACTACTGTTCATCTGCTCGCCCAAGTATATTGGGGTCATCACAGGTGTTCACCACCGACACAAAACAGGGTAAGTTTATGACAACCATAGTTTGAATAAAACATATATATAAACACAGATACATAAAACCTTAATAAAAAGATCACACGACACATATAGTATTTAGAATAACATATCCATATCCATCATGTGATACATGAGATGCATGCTCATCTTTTTATATGATGCATGACTGAGATCTCAGGTTATCATTAAATCATCATCAGTGGCCACAGTCAGATAGCCCCAATCACTGGTCCAGAACTTGCATGATCAGTCAGGGTGTCACAGTGGTGCACAAGAAAGTCACCCACACTACATGTGATCATCATGAGTGGCATGAGTTCCCCACTGCCGAAGCACCCCCCAGCTCAGACTCCTCATTGTTTGAACGCTCGTACTCAGTTCCTCTAACTATCTGACACACAACTCCACGGTTTAACCCCCGCAAGGCATATGCATATGAAAATGCATGAGTGATTCATTTTATCACATCTTGAATTATTCCTCTTCTAAATTCCACATCTTTACAACTGATGGCATATGCTTTTTAAACAACACATAAAGCTTATTTCCATCATCACATAAAGCTTTATACAACATCTAAGCATATAACCATTGTTCAACACAACTCTGGGAATCCTTAAATAATCACAACACATTTAACCACACAAGGATTCCAATATTTCATCAATTATTAATTTATTTCTCAACAGCAAAAGCATAAAACCACCAAGTAACATGTTAACACAAAATCACTCAACAACACATGAAATTATACATAACTTTTGCTAAAGCATTTAAATATAATTCAATTCCATAATATAGATTCAACCCAACACTTCTTAACATATTCCATTCATTGAAACCAATTATCAAACACCTTATATACAAACTTGAAAACCTGGAATACTTTAAGGAAAGTTACTTAAACATTAGTCTTTATTGAGTTCAACATAACCTTGAGAATAAATAAACATATTTCAAATAATTCCTAGCATCCAAATAAACATAGACACTTAAAGAAACATAGAAAGATTTCGGCCCACCATCAAAGTGTAGCAACATATTCTACTAAACAATTTTTGAGCAACTATTTTCTTAAATATATCCACACTACCTCTTACTTTTGATTACTTTTAGCTTTCTTTCATCTTAATCACTCAATATTCATTCCTCAATTTAAACCAAACTACTTAGGCAAATAACCATTTAAGCTCTTTTTAATAAAATTCATCAAACATCTAAGGTTCCAAGCAAGATTCTTTATTTAACTAAGAAACTTAATTATTCAAACATAGTTTCTCATAAACTTCCCATACCTTATTGTTTCTTTAGAATTTTGGACAACTTTCCTTCTTTGAAGTTGAATGATCCTTGCTCCTATGTGTCCTAGTGCTTTTCGTGAGCTTGTTAGGATTAGGTGTCTTGCTTTTCTTTGCTTAGGTAGAAGGTATATTTGGAAAATGATAGGAAGATCAAAGTAAGAAAGGTAGTTGCACAGCTACTTTCTTATGGCTTTTGAAATAGATTTTGAAAGGTACAACCTAGATGTTTGCACGTTCCCTCCTCCTTAAGTGCACGGTCCCTACTTGGCTTTTTATAGAATGAAAGACTTACTTTGTGTAAGAAAAATCTCCAAATAGTAATTATGACTTGCTTTACAATTGGTTTAGTTTTATTGGCTGACCAATCCTTGCCTTCCATGTGTGTTGTTCTTGAATTCTCCAGTAGATAAAGCCTTTTATTTATGAGGACATTTAGCTTCACGTGCACTTCACTAGATAAAGCCTTTTATTTGATTTTTGCATGGATACTTTCCTCCACCAGCCTATAGTTTCGGTTCTCCTTTTCTTATAAGTTTTTTGGTCTTGATTTTTTATCACAAAATATCCTAACTTGCTTTCCATGTGTTTAGTTTTTCATTAGTTACTTATTCTTTGACTATTCTTCCAATTGGCTTGGCTTGTTCCATACTTTTCTTCTTATCCTTTTAATATACGTTGGTTTTTAGCTTGTAGACTACTCTTTTGGCTTCACAAACCGTAGAAAACTAAAGGATTTGATGAAGATTCCTTTTGTCCCAAAATATCTCCTAGCTTGATTTCTATTGGCCTATGCTTTGAATTTTTACTACTCCTTGTCTCCTTGTTTTATTCCATCCGTGCTATTCTCTATATGAAGGATTCCAAATTGCTTTTCTTCTTTAATCACACGGTCAAGGCTTATTCTTATAGCCAAATTTACAAAATTTTCCTTTTAACA
>PYAF01004266.1:447013-466782 GCA_007407185.1 Glycine tomentella | reverse complement strand
GATTATGCCCATATATTTCTTATAATTTTCTGATACCTGAAGTAGTCTATATTGAGCTCTTTTCAAGATATTTTCCAAAATTCCTAAAAATCACAGTTTATGATTCTCTGCCACCAACCATGTTGATAATTTGTTGTCTAAGAGTATTTTATCCCATCCTCAGGTTCCCACAAATTTCTAAGGTCATCTGGTCCTTGTTAGACCTAAAGGGTATTTTGGTAATTTCACTACTGACTCTAGGGGCAAAATCGTCATGTTCAAAAAATGTTCAGGATATCTCTGTAATTGTCACTCTAAGGGTATCTTTGGTCATTTCCAAAACATCTAAGGATATTTATAACATTTCTTCCTTAAAATGTCTTACTGGACTTCCTAGGACCATTTGGCCATTAATAAAATTTTCAGGGGTATTTTGGTCATTTATTGCCTCAGGGACCTATCTGTCATTTTTGAAATTATCTAAGGACATTTTGGTAATTATCCTTCCAAGGGTATTCTTGTAATTTTTTATTATTTTATAGGCATATTGCTAATTGATTAAATATTGTGTACATCACACATTTTAATACACATGGAAATATTGGGGTGTTACAATAAGCTAATCCTTACAGAAATCAATTAAAAGATTTACACCTTCAAAGAATAAGGAAAGATTTCACCTGATAATCCAGAAAACATATGCATGTGAATGATTCAACAGGTTGAAAGAAAGATTACAGACTCAATGCATCCCTTTTCTTATGCTTTGAACCTTAATGATGCTTCACTTCTTTAAGATCAAAAACCCATACGAATTTGTGAAGCTAAAATGCTTTTAGAAGCGTAGAAATACACTAAAGAAAGCTTAGGAGTGTTTGTGAATGCTCAGATTTCGAAATTCTCAAGTTCATAAAACACAGAGCAAGAGGTTCTATTTATAACAGCTTTCTAACTGAAAATAATAGATTAAACACGCTCCTGTAATCGATTATTTCACATTTGTAATCAATTAAATCAAGAATGTAATCGATTAAAGTGCTCCTGATATGTTCTGGGTTTGAGCTATGAACAATGTAATCGATTATTCCATGAAGTAATCGATTAAGACAGACAGTCATGTTTTTCCAAATGCACTATGTAATCGATTACAAAATTTGGTAATTAATTAAGACAGACAATCCTATATTCTCATATGTACTATGTAATTGATTAAAATGATATGTAATTGATTAAATCAGTAGAACATGTAATCCATAGGCATAGATGTAATCGATTACGAACTTATGTAATCGATTAAGACAGTCAGTAAGATTTTTCCATTTTAGCCTATGTAATCGATTAATTCGATATGTAATTGATTACAATGTTCTCAATTTGTTTTCCAGAAGGCACGAAGAACAAAATAATCGATGCCATCAATACTGTAATCGATTAATGCAGGAAAACATCATTTTTCCAAAAACTTTGCTTTTTAAATGCCTTACTTGTTAATTGCTTTTACTTAGACCTTGAATCTAACAATCCTAGATGAATGATTATGCATGATATGCTCTTGGATTATCAGATTACACAACTTCCCTTTTTACATGAATCAAATTGGTCTTCATAGCTTCTTTGGCATTTTTCCAATGAGGCATGTTGAAAGCACAAAACACCAAAGCTTGATCCTTGTTCATTTATGCATAGCTCCTCTTGAATCAACAAACGGAAGTTACAAAAATACCCTCTGACCAAAATTACACAAATACCCTTTAAATATTTTGTTGAGATATTTTAGAATAAAAATTACAATCATACCCCTAGGGTAAATGACAAATTACCATTGTACCCTTGATGTTAGAATTACCAAGACACCCTTAGATATTTTGTGAAAGCTTGATCAAATTATAGAGTACCCTAGATGACAAATTACCAAAATACTTTTTGTGAGAGAAAGCCTCATAATAGAATGTTTATGAATTTTATACGGTCGTAACTTTGAAATCTTATTCAGGAGAATTCAAGCATCAGAAAAATATTGAAAAATGATAAATGGAATCTGTGGAATTTTTTCTTAATTGTAGGATGAATAGACTTATTCAATAAGATGATTTAGTAATTTTGATGGTCAAAAGTAGAACAAACCAATTAGAATTAAGATAAGAGCAGTCTTGTATGTAAGGTCTGTGTAGCACTCTGTATAGACTGCTTGTGAGCAATTTATACTGTAATTGAAGTCAGTTTCTGGAAAACTCTAGAATTCTATTATTTAATATTATCCTTTAAGTAGAAGAGTTCAAATTGAATTTTACTTCCTCTTAAGGAATGCCATGTGTGAAGTCCTGTTGGAATTGAATTCTTCTTCTTCATAAAAGATGACATCTGGATACAAGGAGAACCACACAATTTTCTTCTTTTTAAGGAAATAAAGACATGATAAGTAGAAAAATATCTTAAGATTCATAAATTAAAATGATAAGGTGCAATTATGATGCTTAAGAAATATCTAGCCACTTGTAAGCCACCATTGATGAAGGGATAAGAAGCCATCATAACCTTGAAAGACATGTGTACAAGATGGCATGAAGAGAAGAAAAATCTTCTCTTATTCCTTGGTGATTCACATGAAGATTAAAGAAGGGAAGAGAAGCTTCATGACACATGACAAGTGTAACATCCTCAAAATTATATCTTGAATTCATATTTATAATTGAATTGTGGAAATATGATGATACTTGGAAAAAAAATAATATAGTTGAAGAGAAATGACCGTATCACCCTTCCCTCAAAACAGAAATTACAAAAATGCCCTTGAGGTGAAAATTACATAAATACCTCTGGATATTTTGGTTAGATATTTTAAGGCAAAAATTACAAAAATACCCTTGGATATTTTGGAAAATTACAATCATGCTCCTAGAGTGACAAATTACCATAATACCCTTGAAGCTAAAATTGCCTAGACACCCTTAGAGATTTTGTGAAAACTTTATGAAATTACAGAGCACTCATAAATGACACAGATTGCCAAAATACTTTGTGACAGAAAATCGTAGAATAGAATTTCTAAGAATTTTATATGGTAATAACTTTGAAATTTTATTCCGAAGAATTCAAGTATCAGAAAAATATGGAAAAATAATAAATAAAATCTATGAGATTTTCTCTTAATTATAGAATGTATAGACTTATTTAATAAAATGGTTTAGTAAATTTGATGGTCAGAAGTGGTATGGACCAATCAAAATTAAGATAGGAGCAGTCTTGTATGTAAGGTATCTATAGCACTCTGTATAGATTGCTTGTGAGCTGTTTAAAAACTATAATTGAAGTCAATTTCAGGAAATCTCTAGAATTCTATTATTCAATATTATCTTTAGGAAAAAGAGTTCAAATCAAACTTGACTTTCAACTAGAAAATGCCATATATGAAGCCATATTGGGATTAGATTTTTCTTCATCATCAAAAATGACGTGTACATAAAATAGCATAAAAGGAAGTAAAATTTGTCTTCTTTTCCCTTTGGCTTTGGTTAATCACGTGAATTAGGTAGAAAATGAGAGAAGTTTCATGAACATGCCAAGAAAAAGGACACTTGGAAGAAAGATGTCATGCCTTGAATGATATGGATACAAGGTAACATGAAATGAAACAAAGATTTTTCTCCCTTTCTCTAGTATTCAAGTGAAACATGGAGAAGATAGGAGAAATTTCATGAATGGGACAAGTGGTGGGACACTTGTAAAGGCCATGCCAAGTAAGGAGGACACTTGTGAAGGCAAGTTTTATGATGAAGACAAGTGTTAGGACACTTGTAAGGTACATGATGAACTTAGAAGATTTTTCTTATAAAGTAAAGGAATTATAATGAACTTAGTTAGAATCTAAAGGAATGAGAAGTAATTAAGTTAGGATGGAACTAAATGAAGGTAATTAAGTTAGGAAGGGCAAAAATATCCTTGAATATTATATCATTTTCTAAACACTATATAAAGGGAGGGGGGGACCTTAAGTGCAAGCCATTTTCAAGACTTTCCCCCACATACTTCATGTGAAGCTCTCTCCCTCACATCACCTTCATTTCACTTTCATCCTTCCCTTTAAAGCTTAAATCAAGTAAGAAATCAACCCCACCACCTTGAAGAAATCACGTGTAAGGCAAGCAACCTTAGGAAGAGTTTGACAAGCTTAGTAGAAGGATATCAAGGCTTCATTTCTTGGAGGATTTCCCAAGGAAGGCAGCCATTATTCCATTCCATTTTCAAGACTCAAACTCAATTGAGGTAGGCTAGGCTTCAATCTCTAGTTAAGCATTTGTTTGGATTAATTTATATGCTTAATTAGGTAGATTTATGGTTATCGTTTAGACTTGAAATTCATATTATTTGAAGGTTATTTTAAACCATAGGATAGGTGAGGATTTATAGGTTGAAATATTAGTGATATTTGGAATCACATTTGATGATTTTTGGAAGTGATTTAATGACCTTTGGGCTGATTGTTCATATTTTATTAAGGCACTGTTTTTAATTAATTTTTAGAAGTAGAGGTTGAATAGTATGTAGTTAAATGGTTCAAATGCTTGAGTGATTAAATTTGAGGATGAAGTAGCAAGGTGGTAGGTGAAAGGAGATTAAGATGCATGTTAGGTTTTAATCTTTTCTTGTGAAGGTTTAAAGGAATTAGAAATTATTTAAGAGAGATATTGTGATTTATTAGTTAGATTACTAACATGATTTTTTTGTAGCTTGAGGATATTCAATTGTCATGCCTAAGTTGGTATGATTTTTTTTGAATATGTAAATATGGGAACATTTCACACTTAACCAAGAGGGGGCTGAATTGGTTAGGCTTGGTAATTTAAAAATTTTCTTGATCAAAATCAGAGTTTTTCCCTTTTGGATCTTTATCACTTTTGAAACCAAGAACCTTTATTCAATCTAATGTTCAATGTAACACGTCGTAGGCCTCCGACGTGTTATCATTAATAATATCAGTCTAGCGCTTAAAACATAGTTTATAAAACTCAGCGGAAGCACATAATCGCTTTTCTTGATTCATTATGTATGGAATAAAACAATTCACATAAAATTCACACACAAGGCAGATCATCACACCCCTGCTGATCCAGTTTCTCATATTATAAACCATAAAGACAGATAACTAAAAGACTTAGGCAGATTATCAAGTATACAACATCTATACTCAGGAGAAAAGTCTCTTATACATATCATAAATAGTTCTGTACAAGCAAATACATCAGAGCTCGCACCACCTCATGTGATACAAAAGAATATCAGCCCTCGTAGAGGGTATACAGAACTATACAAGCATCAGGTGTACACACACACCATCCCTTCCCAAGGGTACAACATATACTCAAAAAGGAGCCTACAAGCTCTCCCTGCTGCTCCTCAGTCAAGCAGAAACGTTTCTACTAGGGCCTCCTGCCTGAGACTGTTCTCTTCCTCCAGAAGAGTCACCTGAAATCATAATTCCCCACACGGGGTGAGATAACACATCTCAGTAAGCTCAGGGTCCATGGAGGCATCTCCTCCACCCTGGCCCACTTCCATAACACAAACATCAGGCAATCACAAGCAAATGGCCCACTGGCTTGGCCCTCTGGCCCTCATAACAATATAAGCATATCATACACACATGGCGGAGCTGCCTCAAAGCCTGGCGGAGCTACCTCAATGCCTATATCAGTGTGAGACCGGCACTCACACCTGTGCCTTCCCATTGGATGCTAACCCTTCACATGGATGCACAATATATGGTACCTCCGAGAATAGAAGTAGCTACCTCAACTTCTAATCCCCTGGCCTGTGGAAACCAATCCCCTGGGAGCTACCTCAACCATGAGCCAGCCATGCTAGGAGGAAACCATCAACTCCTAGGGAGGTCCATATCTATCTATTGGCCAACAGATCTATCACATCACAAATCAAGCACAGATGCATACATATATCATTATGAGGATGCAACTACCAATGCATGCATCATGAAATGACCACCACTCCCCCGGAGTGTGGTGTGGCACACAAGATGAGAATTCATCCCCAGGGACATTGAACTTACCTGGCAAAGTATTACTCTGCAGTTTTTTCCCTGGTCTGTGGCTCCCGCCACCAACAGTCTCAAAATCAAATCCTAATCAAGGCATATGCAGTCTCATATCAAAACCAATCCATAGACATCCAATTCACAGAACATAACATATCATAATTCCCCTATCCTAGGGTTCAATCATAACAATCCCTCACTAGGCTTCTCTTAGACCATACAAGGTCCACCATGGCTGCATACAAAGCATCTGAGTCATCACAGACTCAATGCAGCTCACCTAACAGAGCATAATCTCACAGCAGTCTCATGATTCAAAATCACTGGAACGGCCTAAAACTTAATCAAGGCACTATTGCATTAGCCTCTCAGGCTCAACACAAGCATAATCAAGGCTCTGGCATGGCTCCAAAACCATAAGTGACTTATCACACAAGCCACACATACAAGCCACAGAGCCAATATTCAAAGTTCTCTAAATCAAAAACTGAAAGCTAATCTTTCATCACTAAACCATTCTAAACAAGTTTCTCTACAGGACCCTGGGCTAATTCTAGCCCCAACTCAAGTGGGTCACTATTCACAGAAACCCCCAGGATCAAAATTAAACGGAGAAACTTGAGTATCTTACCTTAGTGATGACCAGAAAGACTTCAGGACAGCTTCCTCAAGCTCTATTGTCCTTTATACGCCGTGGGTCCTCACCAATCTCAAGTTCTCTGAGTGTTTCCTCTGAGAAATCACTCCTCACTCAAAGGGGTTTTTCAAGAGCAGAAATTGAAGGATTCAAGCTTTCAAAGGGTTCTCTCAAGATTAAAGGTCATAGGGAGATGTTTTAGCCAAGCTAAAAGGTCCTAAAAAGCTTGGAACAAGCTCTAATGGAGGTTGGAGGCTGAGGGAGGAAGAAGACAACCTTTTCCTCTCAATTTTCGCGTTTTTGGCCTTATATAGTGGCCTTGCCCGAGCTCTGGCGCGATCCGCGCCACCTCCGGCGCTACCCGCGCCGCAATGGCGGTGGGTCCGGCGCTCCCAGCGCCACTCCCGCGCCTCCAACGCCAGCTTCCAGAGACTCTGGCGCCCTCAGCGCCACACCTGGCGCCATCAGCGTCGACTGGGAAATCTAGCGCACCTGGCGCCAACTCTGGCGCCCCTGGCGTGGACCTCCAGAGAACCTGGCGCTTCCAGCGCCGTTCTGGCACCCCTGGCGCCACATTCCAGAGAGCATGGCGCCATCAACGTGGATCTGGCGCTCCAGGCGCCACTTTCTAGTGGGTCTGGCGCCATCAGCGCCAACCGCGCCATGCCTTAGGGTTATCACATTCAACCCAAGATGGGTCTTATGAGTATAACTCATAAGGTGTTTTCTTCAAGATGGGTCTTATGAGTAATCTATTTAAAGTGTAGCAAACAGTGCTTACTGCATCAGCCCAAAAGTATTTTGGTAAATTTGTCTCATTTAGAAGTGTTCTTGCACCTTCTTCAAGTGATCTGTTTTTCCTCTCCACGAGATCATTTTGTTGGGGTGTTCTTGGAGCTGAAAAGTTGTGGTTAATTCCATTTTCCTCATAGAATTTTTCAAAATGTTCATTTTGGAATTCTCCACCATGATCACTTCTAATTGAGATAATTTTACACCCTTTCTCATTTTGAACAAGTTTGGCTAATTTTCTAAAAGAATGGAAAGCATCACTCTTGGATTTCAAAAACAAAGTCCAAGTGAATCTAGAGTAGTCATCAACAATAACAAGTCCATAGTAATTACCACCAAAACTCATAGTTCTTGAAGAACCAAATAAATCAATGTGCGGTAGTTCAAGTGGTTTTGAGGTGGAAACTATGTTTTTACTTTGAAAAGAGATTTTGGTTTGTTTCCCTTTTTGATATGCATCACATAATTTGTCCTTCTCAAATTTGAGTTTTGGTAGACGAATAACTAAGTCCTTCTTAATGAGTTTATTCATATAATGCATATTAATATGGCTAGCTCTCCTATGCCACAACCATGTTTCATCTAACTTACTTATTAAGCATGTAGTCTTGTGGAATAATGCATGGTCTATGGAAAGCAAGTAAATGTTACCTTTCCTTTTGCCAATGTGAATTACCTCTCCACTTTTACCATCACAAATTATGAAGCAATCTTGATTGAAGGAAATTTTATAGCCTTTGTCACATAATTGGCTTATACTTAGCATATTGTGCTTCAAGCCTTCAACATAGAGTACATTGTTGATTTTTGTATTCAAGCTATCACCAATGCTTCCTTCACCTTTAATTTTTCCTTTGTTGTTGTCTCCATAAGTAACATAGCCCCCATCTTTAAGAGTAAGATTTTTGAGCAACAACTTGTCACCGGTCATATGTCTTGAGCAAACCATAAAGAAGAACTTGTTCTAAGACATACCTACAAAAGGAACAAATTACTTCAAAGAAGAAGGTACTCATTTGAGTTTAGGTCCAAGCGGGTTAGTTGCTTGCTTTTTCTTTTCTACCCAAATGCACTCACCATTTGGAACATAAAATCTTCTTGCAAAACATTGGTAAGATGTATGACCTTTCTCCATACAATAGTGACAAATCACAGCTTTATATGAGTTTCTAAAGAACCTATTTTGATTGAATCTTGGTTTCTTCTTTTTCTTTTGTTTTGGAGGTACAAATGTTGTCTTTTGAACATTTTTAAAACTCTTTTTGTACCCCAAACCAGAAGTGTCACCAAACTGTTTTTGAGCACTCAACATATCATTCAAATCACATTTTCCTTTGTTGAGTTTTACCAAGATATCAATCAACTCATTGTTCTTTGAAACAATCTGCATATATTTTTCTTCTTGATTCAATCTATACTCATCAAACACTTTTGCAGCATTTCATATTTGTCACTAGATGCAGAGGAAGAGGCACAAACACAACCACTTGATTTGTAGCTTGAAGTAAGTTTCTCATTTTCTTCCTTCAAGTTACAAACTTCAGTTTGTAATTCCATTATTTTTGCAAGATGATCTTCAATACTTTTCTTAAGCTTATTGTTGGATTTAGCAAGTTTTTTAGCCTCTTAATGCATTTTTTGAAAAGCAAAAATAGCTTGATCAAGTTCAGAAGTTACCTCATCATCTTCATCAAAAAGATCATCATTCTCTTCATTAACAATTGAGGTGAGGCACATATTGGCTTCTTCTAATTCAGTGGAGGATTCAGAAGTTGAAGATTCATTGTCCTCCCAAGCAATGTAGGCTTTTCTTGGCTTTGTTTCCCTCTTACCTTTGTTGTCACTTTGTTGTTTCTTCAAGTAGATTGAACATTCTGATTTTATGTGGCCACCTTACCACATTCAAAGCATGTGAAATTGTTGTCAATCTTCTTGGTGTTGCTAGTGTTGTTGTTAGAATTGTTCTTGTTGTTTCTTGTAAATCTTTTGCCCTGATTCTTCTTTAGAAACTTGTTGAACTTTTTCACAATAAGTTCATGTTTTCTTCAACTTCCTCATCACTTGAGTTTTCTTCTTTTTCCACCTTAGGTGCTGCAGCTTTTAGAGCAATTCCTTTACCTTTGCCTTTTGTTTCTGCATCTTCACCAAAAGTTAGTTTAGATAATTCAAATTCATACTAAAGTAACTTATCAAAGAGGGTAGCCATGGTCATTTTTGAAAGATCTTTAGATTCTTTGATGACTGTCACTTTTGGTTGCCAAGCTTTAGTGAGACACTTCAAGATTTTAATGTTCAATTCTTCAGTATCAAATGTCTTTCCAAGTCCCAAGAGATGATTCACTATGCGTGTGAATCTTGTTTGGAGTTGAGAGATGCTTTCATTTTGATTCATCTTGAACATCTCATATTCATGTATTAATGAGTGCTTTCTTGATCTCCTCACTTCTTCAGTTTCCTCATGGGTGATCTCTAGCATCTCCCACATCTCTTTGGCACTTGTACATCTAACAGTTTTGAAGAATTCATCAAAAGAAAAAGTAGAAGTTATCATGTTCTTAGCTTTAAAATCATACAGAACAATCCTTTTTTGAAATCGATTAAGACAGGAAGCTCCATTTTTTTGAAATACACTATGTAATCGATTACGGATTCTGGTAATCAATTAAGTCAGGAAGCTTTAGAAATCATTTTGTAGTATGTAATCGATTACTATCTTTGGTAATCGATTAATGCAGCAAAACATGTTAAACATAGGCATATGATGTAATCGATTACTATCTTTGGTAATCGATTAAGACAGAGAGATGATTTTTTTATATAGCCTATATAATCGATTACTGATTGTTGGTAATCGATTAAAGTATTCATTAAATCAGTTTATATGAAATCATAGGTAAAATAATCGATTAATCCGATACGTAATCGATTACATTGTTCTTGAAAAGATTTCCAGAAAGCATAAAGAACAAAATAATCGATTCTTATCCCACTGTAATCGATTAAATCAGTAAAAACTTATTTTTCCAAAAACTTTGATCAAACTTGCCTAATTTATCAAATACTTGTATATATTAAAACTTAATCTAATTAACTCAATGAAAGATATGAATGCTATGCACTTGGATCATCAAAAACTACTTCTTCCTTTTACATTAATCACAAATTGATCTCCAAGATTTCAAGGCATGTTGGAAGCACAAAACCAAGCTTGATCCATTGTTCATTCTTCAAGTGATTCCACTTTTAAACCAACAGAATAATGCATGATAGTTTAAACCATACTTCTGGATACATATGATGTTGTGATATAAATTTTTCCATGAGGTTGTGTATATTTGCTCATGGATTTTGTTATTGATGTGATGATATGTTGATTCGTGTTTCCAAGTCCAGTACGAGATTTTATGAAACAGAATTTGATACTACATACAGTACGATATGTAGTGACGATTACAGCGTCTACATCCAATACGAGGCCTAGCTACCTACAGTACGATATGTAGAGGCCATGTGCACCCTGGGAGAACTTCATTTCATGCATTCATATAGCTGCATAATTCTTGTGTGAAATTATTTGGTTATATTAAGGATTTACTAACGTACTAACATGTTTGGTGGTTTAGATTTTGCCTATTGAAAAATTTTATTTCTCACTAGATTTGTTTTCATTTTTTTTAGATGGCAACAGAGGTCAATTTCCTTGATGACATGGGTCGGTGATGGTGTAGAAATGAAGATATGAAGTAGACTTATTGTTTGGAAAAATTCTGTACTTGTTTATTACTAACTTTTGTAATAAGGATTGTGGCTACATTAGTTTCAAATCTTTTGTAAGTTATACGTTTTAAAATTAATAATAATATACGCTTTGTAACGACCTAAATTTTATGCTGATTTTTATTAGTATTATTATTATTATTATTATGAGGGTGAAATTTCTAAGAAACGTATATTAGTAAAAATTCTAAAACGTAAAATTTTAAAAAAGATTTAAAATTGATATATTATACATAGCCATAGTTTTTTTATTACAAAAAGTCTTTATTATACAGATACAATACTCTGGCCTAGTACATATCTTCCACTAATCCAGAGCATCAAGGTAACTAACCATTGTTGTCATCCAAAAAAAAATAAAACAAATCTAGTGAGAAATAAAGATTTCTCAGTAGGCAAAGCTAAACCATCAAACACGTTAGTAAATCATCAATATATTCAAACGAAAACCATAAAATTATGCAAACTATATGAATGCATGAAATGAACTATCCCAGGGTGCAAATGGCCTCTACATATCGTACTGTATGTAGCTACACCTCGTATTGGGTGTAGACGCTGCGATCGTCTTACGCAAACATGCACGAATTTTGTCATGTATCTGCACTTGGGTACTACATATCGTACTGTATGTAGTATAAGATTCTTGTTTCACAAAATCTCATACTTGATTTGGAAACATGAATCAACTTATAATCACATCAATATCCATTCATAATAAAATCCATAAGCAAAATACATATCACCTCATGGAAAAATATATATCATGACATTATACGTATCCAAAAGTATAGTTTAAACAATCATACCTTGTTCAAGTAAAAATCATACCAACTTAGGCATGATAATTGAATATCCTCAGGCTATAGATAAATCATTTTAGTAATCCAACTGATAAACCACAATATATCTTTTCAAATAATTTCTAATTTCTTTAAACCTTCACAAGAAAAGATTAAAACCTAGCATGTGTCGTAATCTCCTTTCACTTACCACCTTGCTACTTCAACCTCAAATTTAATCACTCAAGCATTCGAACCATTGAACTACATATCATTCAACCTCTACTTCTAAAAATTAATTAAAAACATTCCCATAATAAAAATATGAACAGCAACCCAAAGGTCATCAAATCACTTCCAAAATTATCAAGTGTGATTCCAAATATCACCAATATTTCAACATATAAATCATCACCTATCCTATGGTCTAAATCAACATTTTCACATCATAAAATAACCTTCAAATAACATGAAATTCCAACCTAAACAATAACCATAAATCTGCCTAATTAAGCAAATAGGTTAAACCAAACAAATGCTTAACTAGAGATTGAAGCCTAGCCTACCTCAAGTGAGTTTGAGTCTTGATAATGGAATGGATAAATGGATCCCTTCCTTGGGAGAATCCTCTAAGAGATGAAGCCTTGATATCCTTCTACTAAGCTTGTCAAACTCTTCTTAAGGTTGTTAGCTTTACACGAAATTTCTTCAAGATGGTGGGTTTTCTTTTCTTACTTGATGATTCAAGCTTTAAAAGGGAAAAATGAAATGAAATGAAGGTGGTGTGCGGGGGAGAGATTCACGTGAATGAGGTATAGGAAGTGCCTTGAGAATGGCTTGCACTTAAGGTCCCCCCTCCCTTTATATAGTGTTTAGAAAATAATTTAATATTCAAGGACATTTTTGCCCTTCCTAACTTAATTACCTTCATTTAGTTCCATCCAAACTTAATTTCCTTCATTTAGTCCTATTCTAACTTATTACTTCTCATTCCATTAGATTCTAACTAAGTTCATTATGATTCTTTTACTTTATTAAGAAAAATCTTCAAGATTCATTATGTTGCTTACAAGTGTCATTACACTTGTCTTCATCATAAACCTCCCTTTCCAAGTGTCCACTTACTTGGCATTTCTTGAAGTTTCTCCTTCCACTTGTCCACTTTCATGAAGATTCTACCATCTTCTACATGGTTCACGTGAAGACTAGATAAATGGAGAAAGATCTTTGCTTCATTTTCATGTTACTTGTATCCATACCGTACAAGTGTCCTTCCACTTGTATTCCTCCTATGACTTGTATTTCCAAGTGGCTATTCAAGAACTTTCTCCTTCCTTCTACACCATGCTTCACGTGATTCATCAATCTAAAGGGGAGAAAGACAAATTTTTCTTCCTTTCATGCTACATGTTGTCATTTTTGATGATGAAGAAAAATCTAGTTTCAAATAAGGCTATAGACATGGCATTTTCTTAAAAAATATTCAAGTTTGATTTGAACTCTTCTACCTAAAGATAATATGAAATAATAAAACTCTAGAGATCTTCAGAAACTGACTTCAGTTACAATACCAATTATTCACAAATCGTCCATCCAGAGTGCTATACAATTCTTATCTACAAGATTGCTTATATCTTTAATTCTGATTGGTTTATGTCACTTTTGACCATCCAAATTACTAAACCATTTTATTAAATAAATCTGGACACCCCACAATTTAGAGAAAATTCTATAGATTCTATTTATTTTTTTTTTCATATTTTTCCAATGCTTGAATTCTTCTGACTAATGTTTCAAAGTTGTCACCTTATAAAATTCATAGAAATTTTATTCTAGAGTTTCTTGTCATAGACTATTTTGATATTCTGCTAGTCAAGAGTATTCTGTAATTTCATCAGGTTCTCACTCTAAGAATATCTGGTCATTTCTGGCCTGAAGGGTATTATGGTAATTTCATTATTTATCCTAGGGGCATAATTGTCATTTCCACCATAAAATATCTAGCCAAAATATCTAAGGGTATTCTTGTCATTTCCAAAATATCCAAGGGTATTTATGTAATTTCCACCTTAAAATATCTCACTAAAATATCCGGGGGCATTTTTGCAAATTTCAAAAATATCCAAGGGCATTATCGTCATTTTTACTTCAAGGGCATTTCCGTAATTTCTGATTTAAGGAAAGAGTGATATAGTCATTTCTCTTTAAATATGTTTACATCCAAGTATCATCACATGTCCACAAATTAATTATAACTGTGAATAAAATTTTGAGGATGTTACACGCTTCTTAAAAATTTAATTCTAATAATAATATTAATAATATCTAGTATAATGTTTAGGTCGTTACAACAAGTGGTAGGACACTTGTAAAGGAATCATCATGGCTTAGAAGATTTTTGTAAGGTTGGAAGATATTTAGCAAGAGTTATTGTGAGCTTGGTTAGAATGGAATGGAATGAGATGACTAGCTAGGAAGTGTAGAAATGTCCTTAAATATTTTATTATTTTCCAAACTTATATAAAGGGAGAAAGGCCTTAAGTGGAAGTCACATTCAAAACTCCTTTCTTCCACCTATTCCATGTGAAACCTCTCATTCATTTCACTTTTATCCTTTCATTTTCAAAGCATAAAGAGACCTCACTTCCTTGAAGAATCACGTGTAGAAACTAGTACCATTAGGAAGAAATAGACAGGCTTTATAAGAGGTTATAAGATATGTATAGGGAAGTTTTATGATAAAGACAGTTTAAGTGTTGTTTATGATAAAGATAGTTTAAGTATTGCTTGTGTTTGAATAAATGCTTGAAGTTCTGTGTAGTATGACTTGTATCTGAGAAATTGTTGGACTCGAGTTATAGTTATATGATTGAGTGCTTGAATGAAGTTTCATGTGTTGTTGAGTGTTTCTATACATGGGTGGTATGTTGTGTACTTGAATAACAAGCTGAGTTCTGTACTTGATTTATGTTGCATTTCTGAATAAAATATGAGACATTGATTGAAAACTGATGTTGAAAATAAAATGAATGAATTATGTATAAGTCTCATGTGTCTCATAAGAGTTGCCTCAAAGTGGAGGTGTGTATAAGAGTTGCCTCAGAGAGGAGGTGTGTATAAGAGTTGCCTCAGAGCGGAGGTGTCTCAGTGCGTTCAGACAAGAGAAGTCTGAGCTGGGGGGTGACTCTTGCGGTGAGGAATCATGCCACTCATGATGATCACATGAAGTGTGGGTGAAAACTTGTGCAACACCGGGAGACCCTGACTAGTCGAATCAGTTCTGGACCATTGGGATGGGGCTATCTTGACAGTTGGTACCAAATAATAAGAGTTCAAGAGAATCATGCATCATGATAAGAGTCTAAGAGAATCATACATCATATAGAAATTTTGAGGATGTTGTTATAAATATCTGCATATTGAATATATTCTGTTGTTTAAATTGTGTTTATCATAAACTTACACTATGTTTTGTGTCTGTGGTTGACACCTGCTATGACCTCAATTTTGTTCGGGCGAGCAGATGAACAGCAAAGAGAGACCACTAGCTGTTTACAGGAAAAAGATCTTGTTTGAAGATGTATTCTTTTGTTACAGAGTGTTTTGAATTAGTTGTACTATGTAATAGAACCAGTGTTAGTTTGTAATCTTATTATATATATTACTTCAGATTTATAAATATTACTCAGTAATTAAATTTTCTTGGAGTATCAGTTATTGGCAAAATTTTGTTATATTCAACTGGATACTTTTAAGTAAGTTGAAAAAATTTTCATTAAAAATCAATAATAACAAGATTGCGAGTTGAGGCGTTACATTTATATCTTAAGGGCCACAAATGGTCATTATGTATGATTAAATATTTCTTTTAGTTTATCAGTATTTACTTTGTGCAAGTTAATTCTTTATAAGTTGTTTTTTTATAATGTTGTGTAAAGGTGGAAGAAAAATGACAACTTTCTAAATGGTTTTTAAATAGAAAATGTGTTTCGACAATACCCTATATCCACGAGCATTTTAATTATACGTACATGTTTTAATCCAACACAACATATATATGTATATGTGTTCATTCTTTTCCCAAAATAAAAAATATATATATTGAGATATTTTATCAACTTAAAAATAGAAACTATATTTAATGACGCATATTCTACAATATTTATTATTTATACGATTTTAAAGCAATGTGTCAAAAAGAGGATTTAAGGTGTGACAAAATCAATTTTGTGATAGAGATTATATTGTTTCCTTCAACAAAAACAAATGTATAGTCAAGATAGAAAATGGAAACTTCTTCTTTACTACAAGATGACACAACAATCTATATGAGATTGATCTTATATATCTTAGTCAGCAGAATGTAACATGTTTACTATCCAGAGAAAATGAGAGATGACTTTGGCATAAAATGAAAAAGATGATGGAACTCACAAACCAAGAAGGGGATTGAATTTGTGTTGAAAACAAATCGAAATTAAAAATAGAGTTTTGAAAAAACGTATGCTTCCAAGGCGTACCACAAATTTTTTATTAAAAATCAATATCTAATTAATCACTCATACAAAATATCCTTTTGTTAAAGCACTTCAAAATGAAGACTAGAATGTGAGTAGTAAAAGCTCGTTATAAATCATTCATTGAATTGCTTAAAAGTGAGAACACAAGGTGGCTATTCATATAGAAAAATAGTTATAACCGCCTGTAATTGATTTAATTTCCAATGTAATTGATTATCTAAAAGTAATCAATTAAAGTGTTGTTCCCAAAACTTGGAAAGCTTTCAAGAACAATGTAATCAATTAGATTCTTGATTTAATCGATTAAAGTGTTCTTGATCACTTATGGGGAACACTTTCAAGAACAATGTAATCGATTACTATACTTCATAATCGATTAAAGCTGAGACCCAAGAAAACATACATGGTCTCAAAAGAACAGAGTAGTCGATTACGAATAGCTGATAATCGATTAAAACAGAACAAAAATCTCTCTGCAAGCTTTGATACTTGTGTTATCGATTACGGATAGATGCTAGTCGATTAAAAGTTAGATTTTATGCACCAAAGAAGTTTATAACTTTAGAAACACTCTTCCTATCTCTACATGATGATGCATGATATACACATAGATAGATCAAGACTTAAAGGCAACAATCATACAAATGTCACTCAAAGAGTTAGGCATGTAAAAAGACAAAACTCTTCAAAGCTTGATTTGTATGTTGCTCCCCCTATCTCTAACATAAAAGACTTGGGCATGTTAACCTAAAACATATTTCAAAAGTATCTAAAAAGGATTTAGTTAAAGGACTTCCCAAGATCTGTTGGAAAACTCATCATTTTTGTGAAGCAAAACTTCTTTTAAATATAAAGATGTTGTTTCCACTTCCAGACTATTACAACTGTTGCACATTGATCTATTTGGACCAACCAGAACGTTGAGTCTTGGAGGAAAGAAGTATGGCTTTGTCATAGTTGATGACTATTCAAGATATACTTGAGTATACTTCCTTGCTCATAAACATGAATCTTTCAAGGTCTTTAAAATATTTTGTAAAAGAGTTCAAAACAAAAAAGGATTATCTATCAAAAGTGACCATGGAACTGAGTTTGAAAATGTTGAGTTCAGATCATTCTGTGAAAAGAGTGGAAAAATAAAACTTTGCAAGAGATGGCTAGAAGTAGTTAATACAACATGCTATGTTCAGAACAAAATATTGACCAAACCATTGATCAAAATGACTCCCTATGAATTATGGAGAGAAAAAAGACCCAATATTTCATACTGTCATCCATTTGGATGTGAGTGCTTTATCCTGAAAACTAAAGATCAACTTATTAAGTTTGTATCTAAAGTGGATAAAGGGATTTTTCTTGGCTTTTTTGGTACATCTAACGTATATAGAATTTTTAATACTATAACTTTTTAGTTGTAGAAGAATCCATCTATGTTAAATTCAATGATGGAATAACGTCTGGTAAGAAGTTACTTGATCTTGAGGATGCTTTTGCATATGTGCAAATATGATCATTTGTAACTCCTAAAGAAAGAGAGATTAAGTAGTCTAATGGAATTCTTTCTTAGACCGAAGAAACCTCATATCATAAACCACATACGAGGATTTGGAAGTTTGTCCACCATCATCCACAAGACTAGATCATTGGAGATCAGACTGAAGAAGTCAAGACCAGATAATCATTCAAAAATCTTGCTTCATGTGTTCTTATATTTGAAATAGAACCTAAGACCATGGAAGAAGCTTTTACAAATGATGACTGGATTATTGCCATGGAAGAAGAGCTTGATCGGTTTACCAGAAACAACATATGGACTCTTGTTTCCAAACCTAAAAACAAGAGCATCATTGAAACAATATGGGTATTCAGATATAAACTGGATGAACAAGAAAAAGCGGTAAGAAACAAAGTTAGGTTAGTAACTCAAGGCTACAACCAGCAAGAAGGTATTAATTTCACTAAAACCTTTGCTCCTATTGCTAGACTTGAAACTATAAGAATCATGCATGTCTTACTGCTCATAAAAAGATAAAGTTTTTTTCAAATGGATGTTAAAAGTTCTTTTTTGAATGGCTTTATTGAAAAGAAAGTGCATGTCAAACACCCTCATGGCTTTATGGAAACAGGAACCTTGTGCTTGGTATGACAGACTAAGCTCTTTTCTTTTTGAAAATGGCTTTATGAGAGGCAAAGTAGATAGAACTCTCTTTCATAAGAGAAGTTGGCAAGGATTTCATTGTAGTTTAGATATATGTTGATTATGTTATCTTTGGAACTACTAATGAATCTTTGTGCAACGATTTCTCTGATCATATGAAGAGTGAGTTTGAAATGAGCATGATGAGAGAACTTAAGATCTTTCTAGGGCTTTCGATCAAGCAAAACATCTAAGGTACCTACATCCACCAATAAAAATACAATAAGGAACTTTTGACGAAGTTTAAAATAAAAGATGTTAAGCCCATCAAAACTCTAAAGCATGTTTATAATCCTCTGAGCAAAGACGAATCAGGTAAACTAGTAGATCAAACAATCTACATAAGTATGATAGGATCCTTTCTATATCTGACCTCAAGTAGACATGATATTATGCATAGTGTATGTCCATGTGCTAGATTTCAGTTTGATCCTTAAGAATCACATCTAAAAGCTGTAAAAGAAAAACCAAGATTTCGTTTCCTTTTCTCTCTTCTCTCACCTCTTCCTGTGTTTGTAACACCCCAAAAATTTAGGAAATTACAGATAATTATTAAGAGTAAAATATTAATGAAAGGTAGTAGAAAAATTTAGGACAAAATGACAAGAACGCCCCTGAACAATTTCAGAAATGACGCTTATGTCCCTAGGATAAAAATGACAATTTTGCCCTGAACAATTCTAGAAATGACCAATGTATCCCTAGATATTTTAGTAAGATATTTACTAGGAGAAATTACCAAAATGTCCTTAGACAATTTCAGAAATGACAGATAGGTCCCTGAGGCACTAAAGGACCAAAATGCCCCTGGACATTTTAGAAAATGACCAAAATACCCCTAGGTCAAAAATGACCAAAATGACTTCAGAAAATTATGAAAACCTGAATATAGGATGAAATATCCTTAGATAACGAATTATTAGCAAGGTAGGGAGCAGAGAAACCTAAAATAAGATTTCTACGAATTTTGGAAAATAAGTTGCAAAGAGCTTAATCTGGACTATCTTGAGTGTCAGAAAAATTATAAGAAAAGTAT
>PYAF01004266.1:407627-435454 GCA_007407185.1 Glycine tomentella | reverse complement strand
GAACGAGACTTTGAGTGGAACTCAGTCCGTTCTAGTGATAATTGAGGTTAAGGCTGAGGAAACTATGCCATGTATGTTGTGTTTTGAGTCCAGATGACTTAGAGGCTTGGCATTCAGCCTTGAGGGACCTTGAATGGTCTGTGAACAGCCTTGTGTGGGGCTGAGTGTGACTGAACCCTAGGATAAGGGAATTCTATTAAGTTATGTACTGTGAATTGTATGCGTGAGGGCTTATTTTGATACGAGATATGCATGTGCCTTGTTTTGGCTTTGATTCTGAGATTGTTGGTGGCGGGAGCCACAAATCTGGGAAGGAACCGCAGACTGAGACCTTACCAGGTAAGTTCAGTGTTTTTGGGGTTGAATTTCCACTTGGTTGCACACCACACTCTGGGGGAGTGTTGGTCATGATTCATGATGCATGCATTGGCTGTGGTATTGCTTGTATTGATCTGGTATGCATCTGTTTGGATATATGTCTGTTGTGATTGAGATAGATCTGTTGGCCAATAGATAAATACAGGCATTGAGGGTTCTCTGTCCTGTATTTAGGCGTTGAGGGTTCTCCGCCAGGAATTGAGGGTTCTCTGCCAAGTGATTATTCGTTGAGGGTTCTCCGCCAGGCATAGAGGGTTCTCTGCCACTAGTATAGAGCAGATGGCTGCTCCATGTTGTGAAGGGTCAAAGGGCCAGGCCAGTGAGCCATGTTTGAGATGTTTGTCTGATATGTGTGTATTATGAGTTAGTGGGCCAGAGTGGGAATGATTTCCCAAGGACTCTGAGCTTACTGAGATATGTTATCTCACCCTGTGTGGGGTTTTCTATGATTTCAGGTGACCATTCTAGAAGAGAAGATCAGTCTCAGGGCAAGAGGTCCAGCAGAAACTAGGCTGCTTGACTGAGGAGCGGCATGGAGAGCTTGAAGGCTCTATTTTGATTTGGTTTATGATGTATAGTTCTGTAGACCCTCGAGAAGGGCTGATGTTCTTATGTATCACTAGTCTATGGTGAAGACACTGATGTATAGGGTTATGTACAGAACTAATTGAGTTATGATATGAGACTTCCCTGAGTATATATCTGTTGTATATGTGATAATCTGCCTAAGTCTTGTAATTATCTGTCTTTATGATGTATAATATGATAAACTGGATCAGCAGGGGCGTGATATATATTATGGTTTGTGTTTTATTGGTTATGGTTGTGATTCCATATATAATGTATCAAGAGAAACGATTCTGTGCTTCCACTGAGTTAGAAAATCATATTTTATGTGCTAATGTGATATTATTAATGATAACACGTCGGAGGCCTACGGGGTGTTACAAGAAGTATTAGGTAAAGGCAATAAATCAAGAGGATTTAAAGGATTAAAGCCATAAACAATTTCAAAAGAAGATAAAGAAAGTAGTCTTGTGAACTACTCTATTGTAAGAAAACTCAATGTCAGGTAGATACTTCTCCCAAATTCTCTAATTACCATTGATGTAGCATCTAAGGAGCTGTCCCAATGTTCTATTAACCACCTCGGTTTGACCATCCGTTTGTGGGTGACAAGTTGATGAAAATAAGAGTTTTGTACCAAGCTTACCCCCACAATGTTTTCCAGAAGTGGCTAAGGAACTTTGTGTCTCTATCGCTCCCTATGCTTCTTGGCAATCCATGTAGTCTCACCACTTCCTTGAAGAAAAGATTGGCTACTCCACAAGCATCATCACCTTTGTGACAAGGAATGAAGTGTGCCATCTTTGAAAACCTATCAAGAACAACAAAGATAGAATCCTTTCCTCTCTTGGATCTTGGAAGGCCAAGCACAAAATCCATAGAAATGTCAACCCAAGGGGAGTTAGGAATAGGTAAAGGTGTATACAAACCATGAGGCATTAATCTAGATTTAGCTTGATGACAAGTAATGCATTGAGAAATAAGCTTATGCACATCAGGCCTCATTTTTGGCCAAAGAAATGTTCATATAAAATAGCCAAAGTTTTGTCCACACCAAAGTACCCCATCAAATTATTCTCATGAGCTTCTCTAATGAAAAGTTCTCTCAAAGAGCTTTTAGGGACACATAATCTCTTTTCCTTGAACAAGAAACCATCATGTCTAAAATATCCTTGATGAGCCCCTTTCTCACACAAAGCAAAAATACTAGAGAAGTCATGATTACTTGCATACAATTCCTTTATGTGATTAAAACTAAGAAGTTTAGTTTCAAGCATAGAAATCAAACAATGCCTTCTTGATCAGGCATCCGCCACCACATTCAACTTTCCTTGCTCGTATTTAATTACATAAGGAAATTGTTCAATGAACTCAACCCACTTAGCATGTCTTTTGTTGAGTTTGCCTTGACTTTTCAAATATTTAAGGGATTAATGAACACTATGTATCACAAATTCCTTTGGTAAAAGATAATGTTGCCAAATTTGCAAAACTCTAACAAGTGCATACAATTCTTTGTCATAAGTGGAATAGTTCAAACATGCACCCTTCAATTTCTCACTAAAATAAGCAATAGGATGTTTATCTTGAATTAACCCCCCCCCCCAAATGCCTACATTAGATGCATCACATTCCAATTCAAAAGAAACATTAAAATTAGACGATGCAAGAATGGGTGCATGAGACAATTTATCCTTCAATGTTTGGAAAGTAATTTCATGCTCTTGCTTCCAAGAAAAGCTCACAATTTTCCTCATCAATTCATTCAAAGAAGAAGCAATGGTGCTAAAATCCTTAACAAATCTCATATAAAAACTTGCCAAACCATGAAAACTTCTAACATCTTTCACACTTGTAGGAGTTGGCCACTCCATGATGGCTTTCACTTTCTCTTGATCCACTTGGACTCCTTGAGCACCTACTACAAAACCTAGAAACACAACTTGTGGAAGTGCAAAAAGAACATTTATCAATTGCTCAATACAAGGTTTCCTTTCTAAGCACCTCCAAGACACTCTTAACATGCATTAAGATAAATTTGATGATAACCACTCTTAAAATAAATTTTAGAGAAAATAGTAGCACCATGCAATTCATCTAAAAGATCATTAAGTTTGGGATGGGATGCCTATACCTTATGGTGATGTTGTTGATTACCCTACAATCCGTACACATTCTCCAAGTTCCCTCCTTCTTAGGCACAAGATAATAGGCATAGCAGAAGGGCTCATGCTTTCATGGATCCACCCTTTTTCAAGTAGCTTCTCTACTTGTGCTTGTATCTCTTTTGTTTCCATTGGTGAAGTCCTATAAGCTGGCCTATTAGGGAGTGCACAACCTGGAACCAAATCAATTTGATGCTCTATTCCTCTCAAGGGAGGAAAGCCATTAGGCACTTCTTTTGGAAAGACATCTTGATACTCTTCCAAAAGTGATTGCATAGCTTTGGGCAATTTTTAACCTTCCCTTTCAACATGTAAACAAAGAGAATTAGGCAACATATAATAAAGAGATTATTGTGCCAATAACACTCTCTTAATTTGCTTTTCACTCAAGAACAAGCTCTCTTTAATCTCATGAATTTTTTTGTTATCATTTTCTTTTTCCTTTCTTTTGTTCTCACTAGTTTTTCTCTTGGGTACCTCACTTTTCTTTTCTTTTTTAGGTGCAGTATTTTTTTTCAACTCCTCAATTCTCTTTTCTTTCATCTTTATTTGATCCTCACACACTTGTCTAGGAGTCAAAGGCCTCAAAATAATTTTCTTGCCTAGGTGCTCAAACTCAAGTGTTCTCCATGCCATTGTGTATCACTTTTGTATCATATTGCCATGGCCTACCAAGAAGGATATGACCAGCCTCCATTGGAACAATATCACAAAGAACATTATCGTGATAAGCATTAATAGACAAAGGAATGAGCACTTGGGAATTTACCACCACTTTCCCACTTTCACTAAGCCATTGTAGCTTGTATGGCTTTGGATGCTTTGTAGTTGGCAAATGTAATTTCTCCACAAGTCTTATGCTGGCCACATTGGTGCAACTCCCACCATCAATGATAAGTGAGCATACCTTGTCTTTTACCAAGCCCCTTATGTGAAAATATTTTCTCTTTCAGTCTCCTCTTTTTCTAGGCAAAAATTGCTCAACATTCTCCTTACCATCAAGAGATCCCTCTTCAGCCTCTACTAGTGTGAGTTCCTTTTCTTCTTCACTTGAAGAACTATTTGAGTCACTTGAAGACTCGCTCCTTATGCCTCCATCCTCAAGCAAAATCATAGTCCTCTTGTTAGGACATTGAGAAGCAATGTGTCCCTTGCCAAGACACTTAAAACGGTACTTGATATTGCTTGATCTTCTTGGAGTTGGCTCCACCATTTTTTTTCTTGGGCTCTCCACCTTTACTTCTTTATTTTTATTAGGAGAAACCACCCTTTTTGGCTTGGGCCTCCATCTGGAAATTGCATCCCCATTGGAGAATTTGGAAGCTTTTCTCCTCTTTAGTTGTTGCTCCACCCTTTGACTTTGTGGACTAGCTCCTCAATTGTTGCATATGAATGTAGCTCCATCACATCTTGAATTTCTCTATTCAAGCCATAAAGGAACCTAGCCATTGTTGCTTCTTGAACCTCCACAATTTCAGTCCTTATCATCATTAATTCCATTTCCTTATAAAATTCATCAACACTCTTGTAACCTTGGAAATGTCCTTGAAGCTTGTTATGGACTTCTCTTGCATAATAAGTTGGAACAAATCTTCCTCTCAAGCAGGCCTTCAAGTCATCCCAAGAATTTACTCTTTGTCTCTTCATCCTCCCTATATCCACTTGAATTTGGTTCCACCATATCAAAGCATAACCACCAAACTCTAAAGTTTCTAGAGTAACTTTCTTTTCTTCCTTAAAATGTTGGCATGAGAAAATTTGTTCTACTTTCATCTCCCACTCAAAATATTCTTCCGGGTCATTATTGCCAAGGAATTTTGGAATTTTTATTTTACTCCATTCAATCCTCCATTCCTCCCATCTCTCTCTTCTCTTCTCACCCTCCAATCTTCATCATCTCTATTTTGCCTCCTAGGATTGTGTCTCATATGATTTTCTCTTCTATTATTATTATTTTCTCTTCTATTATTTTCTCTCCAATCCTCCCTCTCACTCCTCTCATCATAATAGTTTCCTCCATGAGAAGAAGCATACTCACTCAACCTCCTACTATTATGAGCCTCTCCATCCACATTTTCCATTGGATGACTCCTTCTTTGTATCCCTTCAATTTTGGCATGCATTTCAGTTTGCAAGTTTTTTTTTTCAAGTCTTTCATTTGTTTTGTCGTGGCTTTCATCAACCTAGAGGTCCTAGGTGACAAAGCTTCTCCTCCACTTGAACTCATCCTTCAAAAAAAATGGTTAGCAAAACACAAGTATATAAGAAATTCTTACCACTCTCTAAGTGTTTGCCACTCTTAATCTAGGCTCTTTCTATAATGTTCTCTCTTGCCTTTTTGCACTCTATAGTTCTTAAGAAAAAACTTCTAATCAAATCAAGCTTCTTTACTATAGTGAAATAGGAAATGATTCTAGGCTAGACTCAAGTGTCCAAAGAACAAGAAAACTCTAAGACAAAATCTTGAAAATTTTAAGAGACAAGCAACAAAGCAAAATTTAGAAAAGCACAACTCAAATTGGAATTTATTGAAACAACTCAAGGAATACTATGGTTGTACCAAACCACACAAGGAGGATATGCCAAGTAAATTCAATTGCTATAAGCCAAATTTCATCAAATTTGCCTGTCATACAAGTTCACTTGATTTTGTTGTTCAAAGGAAATTTGAACTTGTAACTTTTGTAACTTTGCTTCTAAATTCTATTTTTCTTTCACTTTTTCCAGCCACTAATCAATAATATCTTTGGTTGTACCAATATGATATCACTTGATGTATTTTTCTTTTGCTTTTGGATTGTTTCTTTCACAATTTTTTTTCAGCTTTTGTTTTTCTTTTGAACAAGTTAAAAAATCCTTAAAGAAATTCAATGAATCAATAAAATATGATGTATAACAACTGTAAAATTTGCTTCTAACAACTCAATTCAGTTTAGGCATGAGAGTAGATTCAAAACAAGTGGTTATACAACACACAAACAACACTAACTCAAGTTGACAAGAATCAAGGCTCTAGAAAATCAGAAAAATATCAAGAACACATGAAGAACATGAAAACAAGAATTTCACACAAAACTTGAATAAAACTACTAGGATAGGTGGCAGAACATATCAAAAAGCCAACCCACCAAGATTCATACGAAAAAAATCAACAAGGAACAAGGAATTAAAATGGAATTTTCAGATTTTTAAAGTTACAGAATTTTACCTTTGAAGAAATCTAAAACTGAACTTGAAGAAGAATTCTACAAGGATTAGGCTCTAGATATCACATGATGTAAACAGCTGAACCCATAGCCTTTATGTTTTCCCAAATCTACCTTGCAATAGAACCCAAGCTTCAAGCAAACCTCAAGAACACATAAGCTTCCAGCACTCCTTGAATTGGGGGATGTTTCAGAAGTTTAAATTGCAGAAAATGGAAGATGAAAGAAAGGATAGGGATGAAGGTGAAGACACCATGGAGAAGCTCTCCAATAAGTCTAGGAAGAATCACCACAATAGCATTAAGAAGCTATTGATAAGACTCAAGAAGTTCTTGAACAAGAACAAGAGAGAAACTCTCACAACAATTTTCAAAAATTGTATTAATGAACCAAAATTAGTTACATTCAGTTTTGGCACTTTATATAGGCCATGAAATTACAAGCTAAATGTCATTGAAATGTAAGAAAATACAAATTGAAATGAAGCCTTTAGCTTGAAGTGCAAGCTTTCCATAAGTGACCTTTGGCTTCCCAAACATGTGCAGAGTAGCTTAAAAACTGGTTTAATCTATTAATTCGCTATTGTAATCAATTAAATCAGTCAAGAACTGAAATAATTGATTACACTAGTCATTTAATCGATTAAAGCAATAAGACCTTATTCCTGTTTGCAACAGAAAATGCTGTAATAGATTACAAGGCCAAAATAATCGATTAAAACGGTAACAACCTATTTACAATTGTTTTATTGAATTTCTTCTAACAAGTGCTGGAATTTGTTGAATTAAATTGAATTTGAGACACAAAAACAAGCTCTTATAATCCTTGATATGGTATGCAACTTCATGCTTGCCCAAGTTAGCTTGAATATGGTCTTGAAGTGCTTGAGTCCTAGCTCTTGTCGTTGGTCCATTGAAGCTCACCAAAGGAAATGCTTCAAGCTCTCCTTCTAGACCTTTGGCTTGTCTTGGACCTCCATCACTGGACATATTCTTCTTGGAAGGCCTTGGCATTATGATAGATGGAGAACACTTTTGAGTTTGAGCACCTAGGCAAGAAAATTATTTTAAGGCCTTTGACTCCTAGGCAAGTGTGTGAGGATCAAGTGAGAATGAAAGAAAAGAGAATTCAAGAGTTGAAAAAAATACTGCATACAAAAGGGCAAGAATAGTGAGCTACCAAAGAGAAAAACTAGTGAGAAGAAAAAGAAAGAGAAAGAAAATGAGAGCAAAAAAATTTATGAGATTAAAGAGAGTTTGTTCTTGAGTGAAAAGGAAATGAAGAAAATGTTATTGGCACAAGAACCTCTTTATTATATGGTTCTTAAGTCTCTTTGTTTACATGTTGAAAAGGAAGGTGAAAATTTGCCCAAAGTTATGCAATCCCTTTTGGAAGAATATCAAGATGTTTTTTCAAAAGAAGTTCCTAATGGCTTGCCTCCTTTAAGAGGCATAGAGCATCAAATTGATTTAATTCCATTCACTCCCTAATAGGCCAGCATATAAGACCTCACCCATGGAAACAAAAGAGATACAAGCTCAAGTGGAAAAGCTACTTGACAAAGGGTGGATCCATGATAGCATGAGCCCTTGTGCCATGCCTATTATTCTTGTACCTAAGAATGAGTGAACATGGAGAATGTACACAGATTGTCGGACAATAAACAACATCACCATAAGGTATAGACATCCTATCCCTTGACTTAATGATCTTTGAGATGAATTGCATGGTACTACCATTTTCTCTAAAATTGATCTTAAGAGTGGTTATCATCAAACAAGGATGAGGGAAGGGGATGAATGCAAAACGATTTTCAAAACTAAATTTGGACTTTATGAATGGTTTAGTTATGCCTTTTAGTTTGACTAATGCACCTAGTACCTTTATGAGACTTATGAATCATGTTCTTAGACACTTTATAGGCAATTTTGCGATAGTGTACTTTGATGACATTCTTGTTTATTGTTCCAATTTAAATGATCATTTGATGCATGTTAAAACTGTCTTGGAGGTGCTTTGGAAGGAAACCTTGTATGGAGCACTTGATAAATGTTCTTTTTGCACTTCACAAGTTGTATTTCTAGGTTTTGTAGTAGGTCCTCCAGGAGTCCAAGTGGATCAAGAGAAAGTGAAAGCCATAATTGTAACATCCTCAAAATTATATCTTGAATTCATATTTATAATTAAATTATGGAAGTGTAATGATACTTGGATACAAAAATAATTGAAGAAAAATGACCATATTCGCTTTCCCTTGAAATAGAAATTACAAGAATGCCCTTAAGATGACAATTACACAAACACCCTTGGACATTTCAGAAATGACAATCATACCCCTAGGATGAATGACAAAATTACCATAATATCCTTCATGCCAGAAATGCCCATATATCTTTAGAAATTTTGTAGAAACCTGATAAAATTATAGAGTACTCTTGGCTGGCAAGGTATCAAAATATTTTGTGACAGAAAACTCTAGAATAGAATTTCTATGAATTTTATAAGGTAACAACTTTGAAACTTTATTCAAAAGAATTCAAGCATCAGAAAAATATGGAAAAATGATAAATAGAATCTATGAAATTTTCTCTTAATTGTAGAATGTATAGACCTATTTAATATAATGGTTTAGTAAATTTGATGGTCGTAAGTGGTATGGACCAATCAGAATTAAGATAGGAGCAGTCTTGTATGTAAGGTATGTGTAGCACTCTGTATAGACTGCTTGTGAGCTATTTAAAAACTATAATTGAAGTCAATTTCAGGAAATCTCTAGAATTCTATTATTCAATATTATCTTTAGGAAAAAGAGTTCAAATCAAACTTGACTTCCTATTAGAAAATGCCATGTATGAAGCCATATTGGGATTAGATTTTTCTTCATCATCACAAATGACATGTGTACATAAACTAGCATAAAAGGAAGTAAAATTTGTCTTCCTTTCGCTTTGGCTTTGGTTAATCATGTGAATTAGGTAGAAAATGAGAGAAGTTTCATGAACATGCCAAGAAAAAGGACACTTGGAAGAAAGGTGTCATGCCTTGAATGATATGGATACAAGGTAACATGAAATGAAGGAAAGATTTTTCTCCATTCCTCTAGTATTCACGTGAAACATGGAGAAGATAGGAGAAACTTCATGAATGGGACAAGTGGTGGGACACTTGTAAAGGCCATGCCAAGTAAGTAGGACACTTGGCAAGCTATATGATGAAGACAAGTGTTAGAACACTTGTAAGGTACATGATGAACTTAGAAGATTTTTCTTATAAAGTAAAGGAATCATAATGAACTTAGATAGAATCTAAAGGAATGAGAAGTAATTAAATTAGGATGGAACTAAATGAAGGTAATTAAGTTAGGAAGGGAAAAAATGTCCTTGAATATTATATCATTTTCTAAACACTATATAAAGGGAGGGGGGACCTTAAGTGCAAGCCATTTTCAAGACTTTCCCCCTACATACTTCACATGAAGCTCTCTCCCTCACATCACCTTCATTTCACTTTCATCCATCCCTTTAAAGCTTAAATCAAGTAAGAAAGAAACCCCACCACCTTGAAGAAATCACGTGTAAGGCAAGCAACCTTAGGAAGAGTTTGACAAGTTTAGTAGAAGGATATCAAGGCTTGAGGATATTCAATTGTCATGCCTAAGTTGGTATAGTTTTTACTTGAATAAGGCATGATAGTTTAAACCATACTTTTGGATATGTATGATGTTGTGATATAAATTTTTCCATGAGGTTGTGTGTATTTGCTCATGGATTTTGTTATTAATGGATTTGATGTGATGATATGTTGATTCGTGTTTCCAAGTCCAGTACGAAATTTTGTGAAACAGAATCTGATACTGCATACAGTACGATATGTAGTGACCAGGTGCAAATATATGACATAAATCATGCATGTTTGCGTAAGAAGATCACAGTGTCTACATCCAGTACGAGGTGTAGCTACATACAGTACGATATGTAGAGGTTTTGATTCAAGATAAACATCCTATTGCTTATTTTAGTAAGAAATTGAAGGGTGATGTTTGAACTATTCTTCCACTTATGATAAAGAGTTGTATGCACTTGTTAGAGTCTTGCAAACTTGGCAACATTATCTTTTACATAAGGAATTTGTGTTTCATAGTGATCATGAGTCCCTTAAATATTTGAAAAATAACGTAAACTCAACAAGAGACATGCTAAGTGGATTGAATTTATTGAGCAATTTCCTTATGTCATTAAACACAAGAAAGGAAAGTTGAATGTAGTGGTGGATGCCTTATCAAGGAGGCATTGTTTGATTTCTATGCTTGAAACTAAATTCCTTGGTTTCAATCACATAAAGAAATTGTATTCAAGTGATCATGATTTCTCTAGTATTTTTACTTTGTGTGAGAAGGAGGCTCATCAAGGATATTTTAGACATGATGGTTTCTTGTTCAAGGAAAAGAGACTATGTGTTCATAAAAGCTCTTTCAGAGAACTTTTCATTAGGGAAGCTCATGAAAACAATTTGATGGGACACTTTGGTGTGGATAAAACTTTGGCTATTTTACATGAACAATTTTTTGGCTAAAAAATGAGGCATGATGCGCATAAGCTTGTATTATTTTGTGCTTGGTCTTCCAAGATCAAAGAGGAAATAATTCTATATTTGTTGTTGTTGATAGGTTCTCAAAGATGGCACACTTCATTCCTTGTCACAAGAGTGATGATGTTTGTGAAGTAGCCAATCTTTTCTTCAAGGAAGTAGTGAGACTACATGGATTGTCAAGAAACATTGTGAGTGATAGAGACACAAAGTTCCTTAGCCACGTTTGGAAGACATTGTGGGGTAAGCTTGGTACAAAACTCCTTTTTCATCAACTTGTCACCCACAAACGGATGGCCAAACCGAGGTGGTGAATAGGACATTGGATCAACTCCTTAGATGCTACATCAAGGGTAGTTTTAGAACTTGGGAGAAGTGTCTACGTCACATTGAGTTTGCTTATAATATAGTAGTTCACAACACTACTTCCTTATCTTATTTTCAAATTGTTTATGGCTTTAATCCTTTAACTCCTCTTGATTTACTGTCATTACCTAACACTTCTTCTATGATTAATCATGATGCTTTGTCTAAAGCTTCTTATGTTAGGAAATTGCATGAACAAGTGAAGGCCCATGTGGAGAGAAAGATGGAACAATATGCTAAGCAAGCATATAAGCACAAGAAGCAAGTGATCTTTAATGAAGGAGATTTGGTTTGGCTTCATTTGAGGAAGGATAGATTTCCTCAAGAAAGAAAATCCAAGCGCCAACCTAGAGGAGATAGACCTTTTAAGATTTTAGAGAGGAACAACAATAATGCATATAAACTTGAGTTGCCAAGTGAGTATGTGTGAGTAATACTTTTACTGTTTGTTATCTTTCTTTTTATGACGTAGGAACAAGTGAGGAAGCAAACTTGAGGTAAAGTTCCTTTCAAGAAGGAGGGGATGATGGAGGTTCATTGCAAACTAAAGGTCTAGAAAGAGAGCTTGAAGCACTTCCTTTGGTTAGCTTTAAAGGACCCATGACAAGAGCTAGAACTCAAGCCCTTCAAGATCACATCAAAGCTAACTTGTATCTTTTCAACAAGCATGAAGAAGCACACCAACTCAGTACAAACACAAAACAGGGCCTGTTTGTTTTAATTGATTACCATTTGTCTGTAATCGATTACTAGCAACTCAGTACAAAACAAAATAGGGTCTTGTTTGTTTTAATCGATTACCATTTATCTATAATAGATTACGCAACACTTCGTGAAATAGAAAAACTCTGTGTTAATTGATTACATAACAAAATAATCGATTACTTTGTTCATACATCTTTTTTCGTAAAGATTAAGAACAAAATAATCGAGTATACGAGCGTATTAATCGATTACAAGCTTCATTTCATTGTAATTTTACTTGCATTTAGCTTATAATTTTGTGGCTCTATATAAAGCTACCCAAAACTGAATGTAGGGAACTTTTGAACAGATTAATAGAAAGCTGATTTACTTGTGAGAGTTTTGTTGAATACAAAGGGAGCTGCATGAAGATTGGAACTCTTTGCTACAAGATTAGTTTTGAGCTTTCAACATGCTTGAAGACTTTGAATTTTATGTAAAAGGAAAGCTATCTGATTGATCCATGCATTCATTCATTCATTGATTTAACCAAGTGTTTTTCATGAAAATCAAACAAAGCTTTTTAACAATTAACTAAGGTTTTAATTTGAATCAAAGGTTTTTGGAAAAATGGTTTTTGTACCGCTTTAATTGATTACATTAAGGATATAATCGATTATTTTGTTCTTAGTTCATTCTGGAAAGGCTTTCAAGAACAATGTAATGGATTACCTACCGGAATAATCGATTATTTGACCTTTGTTTTCATGTAAACTGCTTTGATGAACAGTTTAATCGATTACCAATGGGTAGTAATCGATTACATTGCTATACATGATTTCAAGCAGTGTTGGAAGAATCGATTACCAAGAAATAGTAATCGATTACACAGACTTAAATTGAAAAAGCCATCTTCCTGCCTTAATCGATTACCCAGTTCAGTAATCGATTACACTATGTGTATATGTTTACAAGATTTGCTGCACTAATCGATTACCACATATCGTAATAGATTACATAGTTCAATTTGTTTTCAAAAGCTTCTTGGTTTAATCGATTACCAGAATCTGTAATCGATTACATAGTGTATTTTGAGATTTTGAAGCTTCCTGTCTTAATCGATTACAAGACGGAATAATCGATTATGTTATTCGTTGCTCATGTCCAGAAATTGTGTTGAACACTTTAATCGATTACCAGATTGATTTAATCAATTATATAGTGCGTTTAATCTATTACTGACAGTTACAAAAGTTTGTTATAAATAGAACCTTTGCTCAACTTGTTTTGAAACTTGATCAATTCGTATCAATTCGTATTCTAAGCACAAACAAGCTTTCTAAACACGTTCTAAGTGATTTTTTCTAGGTTCTATGAGTTTTTGCTTACACTAAAACATTCATGGGTTTTTGAGTGATTCTTTAAAGCAAGTTTCTTTCAAAGGTTCAGGAAGAAGATGTTCTGATATTATTTTTGTCTTTCAACCTGAATTGTTCATTCATGTGGATGTCATTCACTGGATCATCAGGTTGTTTCTTTCCTTAACTCATTGGTTGTAATTTTGTTTACAAATTTTGTTGTTTTTGGCTATTGTAATTGATTTCTTAAAGCTTGGGACTAGAGAAGGGTTTTATAGCTTAAAAATCAGAGTAGTGTTCTCTGGATCTTTCTCCTTAGAAGTCTAATAAGGTTTTGGATTTCTGTTCTTTGTCTAGGGTTGATAAAAGGGAGGTTCTTCTAAAAGCTTGTCAGAATATTTTATAATAGTGGAACTCTAATTTAGTGTGAATTAGAAGAAATTGGATGTAGCTTCATGATTTGAAGTGAACCAGTATAAATTGCTTCTGTTCTTATTTCTATTCTCATCATATTCATTGAATCATATTCATTGTTCAACAAGTTATGTTTTGATCTTTTGAATTCTTGGACTGAGCTATTTGATTGAGTAAAAGGGTTATTGGTTTTAAAAGTGATAAAGATCCAGAAACTCTGAATTGAATTTAATTTTAAAATACCAAGGTTCAACCAATTCACCTACTCTTGGTTGTTGTGAAGTATTCCTATTATTTTCAAGTTTCTCTCTTGTACTTGTGCAAGAACCTCTTGAGTCTTATCAATGGCTTCTCAATGCTACTGTGATGATTCTTCCTAGACTTATTGGAGAACTTCTCCATGTTGTCTTCCATCTTCATCGCTAACCTTTCTCCATCTTCCATTGCTGCAAATTAAAGCTTCCAACCAGTTACAAGTTCCACATGAAGTGAGGAAAGCTTGGTTTCTTGAAAGATTATTGAAGATTGGGTTTCATTGTAACGTAGATTTGGGAAATTAATTATTAATGGGTTTATACATACATCACGTGGTCAACCCATTGATGATCTGTGTAACACCCTGAAATTTCAAAAATTATGGTCAAAATATTATATGAATTATTCTTGCATAACTATTGATGTGAGTATTAGGATATGAGAGATTTGATGATCTATATTTAAATTATTTGGGTGAAATATTAATTAGAGACATTACAAAAATGTTTGAGGAGAAATGACCATATTGCCCTTCCCTTAAAACAGAAATTACAAAAAATGCCCTTGAGGTGAAAATTACATAAATACTCCTAGATATTTTGGGTGGATATTTTAAGGTGGAAAATACACAAATACCCTTGGATATTTTATAAATGACAATCATACCCCTAGGGTGAATGATAAAATTACCATAATGCCCTTCATGTCAAATATATTAAGATACCCTTAGAAATTTTATGAAAAATTGATGAAATTACATAATACTCTTAGATGGCAGAGTATCAAAATACTTTGTAAAACCATAGAATAAAATTTCTATGAATTTTATAAGATAATGACTTTGAAACTTTATTCCAAAGAATTCAAGCATCAGAAAAATATATAGAAAAATGATAGATAAAATCTATGGATATTTCTCTTAATTGTAGGATGAATAGACTTATTTAATAAAATGGTTTAGTAATTTTGATAGTCAAAAGTAATATGGATCGATTAGAATTAAGATAAAAGCAATCTTGTAAGTAAAGTCTGAATAGCACTCTGTATAGATTACTTGTGAACAATTTTTACTGGAATTGAAGTCAGTTTCTAAAAAAACTCTAGAATGCTATTATTCAATATTATCTTTAGGTAGAAGAGTTCAAATCAAATTTGACTTCCTTTCAAGAAATGCCATGTGTGAAGAAAAGCCTAAACTATATTATTCTTCTTCATTTAAAAGATGACATATGTATCCAAAAGAAGCCATATAATTTTCTCTTCTTAAAAAGAAAATGAAATATAATACAAAAGGAGAAAAGGAAGATAAAAATCTTACCCTTAGTTAAGCCAAAGTTCACGTGAAAAAGACAAGGAAAAAAGGGCTAAGAAGTCATGTTTTGAATAATAATGCAAGACAACATGAAATGAAGCCAAATTTCTCTTCTTTTCTCTAGTGTCCACGTGAAGGAGCAAGAAACATGGAGAAACTTCATGAAAGTGGACAAGTGGAAGGACACTTGGAAAGTGGTGGACACTTGTAAAGGGAAATCATTATGGCATAGAAGATTTTTTCTATAAAGTAAAAGAATAATAATGAACTTGGTTAGAATCTAATGAAATAAGAAGAAACTAAGTTAGGATATAATGGAACAAGGAGAAACTAAGTTAAAATAGAACTAAATGAAAGAAATTAGTTAAGAAGGGCAAATATGTCCTTGAATATTAAATTATTTTTCAACTACTATATAAAGGAAGGGAGGAGGACCTAAAATGCAAGTCATTTTCCAAGCTTCCTCTACATAACCTTCACGTGAATGCCCACCCTCATATCACTCTCATCCTTTCATTTTCCAAGCTAAGATTAAGTAAGAAAGAAACTGTAACACCCTAATATTTCAATAGCTATATTTGTGAATCATTCTTGTGAAATTATTGATGTGAATGTTAAATTATGTGAATATTAGATTGATTGATCTATATTACTTATATGAAATATTAATTAGAGATATTACAAAAATAGTTTAAGGAAAATGACCATACTACCCTTCCTTTAAATAAGAAATGACAAAAATGTCCTTAAAATGAAAATTACATAAATGACCTTGGATACTTTAAGAAATTACAATAATACCCTTGATACTAAAACTGTCTAAACCACTCTAAGAAATTTTGTGAAAACCTAATGAAATCACAAAATACTCCTAGATGGTAGAGAATCAAAATACTTTGTAACAAAAAAACCCTAGAATATAATTTTTATGAATTTTATAAGATCATGACTTTGAAACTTTATTCAGAAAAGTTCAAGCATCAGAAAAATATAGAAAAATGATAGATAAAATCTATGAAATTTTCTCTTAATTATAGGATGAATAGACATATTTAATTAAATGATTTAGTAATTTTGATGATCAAAAGAAGTGTGGACCAATTAGAATTAAGATATGAAAAGTCTGTATGACACTTTATATAGATTGCTTGTGAGCAATTTATATTATGATTGAAGACAGTTTTTGGAAATGCAAGAATAGTGGAGAAGATTCATGAACTTGGACAAGTGTAAGGACACTTGGAAAGTGAAGGCCACTTGGAAAGGCAAGTCTTTATGGCTTAAGAGATTTTTTCTATAAAGTAAAGAGATAATAATGAATCAAGCTGAAACTCAAAGGAATAGGAAGAAACTAAGTTAGGACATAATGAAACAAGGAGAAACTAAGCTAGAATGAAACTAAATTGGTTGGAAGGGCAAATATGTCCTTGAATATTAAATTATTTTCAATTACTATATAAAGGAGGGGGGGCTAAAATGCAAGTCATTTTACAAGCTTTCTCTACATAACCTTCACGTGAATATCTTCCCTCATATCACTCTCATCCTTTCATTTTCCAAGCTAAGATTAAGTAAGAAAGTAACCCCACCATCTTGAAGAATCACGTGTAAAGCCAGGTGCTTTTAGGAAGAAGTTTGACAAGCTTTATAAGAAGAAAAAAAGGTATGTATAGGGAAGTTTATGCTAAATATAGTTTAGGTATTGCTTTTGTTTGAATAAGTATTTATGAATATCTTATTTCTATGGAAAAACAAAGCTTGCACACCATGTGTGTGATGAATTGTTTCAAAGAAATAAAGATATGCTTGAGTGCGTTTTGTTCAAGTAGATGTTTAAAGTTTATGTGTTGTTGAGTGTTTCTATGAATTTTTATGAAATACATGAGTTGCTTAGTGTTTCATGAATCCTTATGAACTTCATGTGCTTTCATGAAATTTTCTATACAAGCTGAGTTCTATACTTGAATTCTGTTGAATTTCTGAATAAAAAGTAAAGACTGATGCTTAAAATAAATATGAGATGATAAAGAAATACATGAAAGTGAATCAGTCTTATATGTCTCATATGCATATGCCTGGCGGGGGTTAGTCTGCGTTATTTGCCTCAAGAGGAGGTGTGTCAAATAGCTACAGGAACTAAGTTCAAGCGTTCGGACAAAAAGGAGTCTGAGCTGGGGGGTAGCTGGCATGCCACCCATGATGATCATATGAAGTGTGGGTGAGAATCCTGTGCACCACTGTGGTACCCTGACTGATCGTTTTGGTTCTGTGCCACAGGGATGGGGCTATCTTGACTATTGGTATCAAAAGATAAAAGATAAAAGAAAATCATGCATCATAATAAGAAAGAATCATGCATCTTGATGTATACCTGCATATTGAATATATTATGTTGCTTAAATTATGTTTATCATAAACTTACCCTGTATTTTGTGTCTGTGGTTGACACCTGCTATGACCCCAACTCTATTTGGGTGAGCAGATGAACAATAAAGAAGGATTGGCAAGCTGATGTCTGAGGAAAGGATTTTGTTAAAGATGTTTAGTTAAAGATGTTTGTTGTAACGACATATTTTCGTCTTAGTTGAAGATGTTTGTTGTAACAAAATATTTTAATGATTTGTACCATGTAAAAGAACTGATATCGGTTTGTATTTTATTTTATATTATGTCAGATTTATAAATACCAATCTGTGATGAGAATTTTTAGCAAGTTATTAGCAAATGTTGATTTGATATTTTTAAGCAAGTTAAAAGAATTTTTCATTAAGAGTCAATAAATAATAAGATGGTAAATTTGAGGCGTTACAGAAACTCCACCATCTTGAAGAATCAAGTGTAATGATAGGTGCCTTTAGGAAGAAGTTTGACAAGCATTATAAGAAGAAAACAAGGTATGTATAGGGAAGTTTATGCTAAATATAGTTTAAGTATTACTTTTGTTCAAATAAGTATATATAGAATCTCATTTATTTCTATGGAAAACAAAGCTTGTACACCATGTGTTTGATGAAATGCTTCAAAGAAATAAAGATAGTTTGAGTGTTGTTTTATTCAAATAGATGCTTGAAGTTCATGTGTTGTTGAGTGTTTCTATAAATTTCTATGAAATTTAGGTGTTGCTTAGTCTTTCAAGAATCTTTATGAACTTCATGTGTTTCCATGAATTTCTACACAAGCTGAGTTCTGTACTTGAATTCTGTTGAATTTTTGAGTAAAGTATGTGAGATGGAAATTGAAGACTGATGCTTAAAATAAATATGAGATGATAAAGAATTATACATTAAAGTGAATTAGTCTTATATGTCTCATATGCATATGCCCGGCGGGGGTTAATCCGCGTTATTTGCCTCAGAAGAGGTGTGTCAGATAGCTGAAAGAATTGAGATCGAGTGTTCAGACAAAAGGAGTCTGAGCTGGGGGGGTAGCTGGCAATGGGAAGAACACGCCACCCATCATGATCACATGAAGTGTGGGTGGGAGTCCTATTGTAACACTGTGATTCCCTAACTGATCGTTCCTGTAACACCCCAAATTTTTACTGTCGATTGATAGTCTGTATTCAAATTATTAAGGTAAAATGTCAATCAGAGGCAGTATAAAAAAATTTGAGGGAAATGACACAAATACCCCTGGATACTTTTGAAAATGATCAAACTGCCCCTAGGTATTTTGGCAAAGTATCTTCAGGAGGAAATTCTATAAATACTCTGGGATGTTAGAAAATAATTAGAATACCCTTAGGGCGACAATTACAGAGATTCCTTGAACATTTTAGGAAATGACGATTTCTTGGTGACTTGTATTCTAATAGGGTTTTAGAATCTATATCTTTGTCTAGTGTTGATAAAGAGATTACTTGTAAACTGCTTGTAAAAGATTCTTTGATATAGTAATAACTCTAACCTAGTGTGGGTTGTGAGGTGAACCAGTATAAATTGGTGCGTTCTTTATTCTAAATTTGTTCTTCTCTCATTGTTTAATTTGGTTGATCAAAGAAATTATCAACAAGATTTGTTTTCTGACTTTACTTGAATTCTAAAGGTGATATTGGTTGAAAGAAAGATTTTGTACTTACAAAGTTTTAAGTGATGCAATCCATATATTAAATTCCGCAAAAATTGTTTTGAGTAAAATTTTTTAAAACCTTGATATAAACTAATTCACCCCCCCCCCTCTTGGTTTGTTTGATTAGTGTTCATTGTATTTTCAATAGGTATCAAGAGCTGGTTCTTGAAAGTTATTCAAGATCACTTTCTTTTTAAAGAAAATGAACACAAATCAAATAACATTTAGAGAGAGCTTCTCTCAATTGTCCACCAATGTTTGAGGGTGAGCACTTTAGTTTTTGGAAAAATAGAATGCAAATCTTTATTCAACCCAATGACCCTGGTGTTTGGAATGCTATTGAGAAAGGTCCTTTAGTTCCTATGAAAACTGTTGATAACAAATTGATCCCCAAAAAATGGGATGAGATGTCAGATGCAGAAAAAAGAGTTGTCCAATATGATTTTAAAGCTAAAAACATGATAACATCTACTTTGTCTTCTGATGAATTTTTTAGAACTGTAAGATGCGGGAGTGCAAAAGAAATGTGGGAGTGTTGGAGGTAACTCATGAAGGAACTGAGGAAGTAAGGAGATCAAGGAAGCATGCCTTGATTCATGAGTATGAAATGTTCAAGATGAGCAATACTGAAAACATTTCTCCACTGCAAACAAGATTCACACATATTGTTAATCATCTTCTAGGACTTGGAAAGACATTTGATTCGGAAGAATTAAATATCAAAATACTGAAATGTTTAACAAGACCTTGGCAACCCAAAAGTCACAACTATCAAGGAATCCAAAGATTTATCAAAAATGTCCATGGCTGCTCTATTTGGTAAGCTACTTGAATATGAACTTGAAATGTCTCAACTAACCATTATTGAAGATGGAGAAAAGAAACAGAAAAACATTGCTTTGAAGGCTGCAACATCTAAGGTTGAAACAGAAGAAGATTCAGGTGAAGAAGATGAAGATGAAAATATGAATCTTATTGTCAAAAAGTTCAGTAAATTCATGAGAAGGAACAAGAACAAGAAGTTCAAAAAGTTCAACAAAAAGAATGACAACAACAACAACAACACCTCTACCAACTTTACTTGCTTTGAGTATGGAAAGCCTGGACATATCAAATCGGAATGTCCAATACTCTTAAAGAAGCAACATGAAGAGAGGAAAATAAAAAGGCAAGGAAAGACAAAGAAGGCATACATTGCTTGCGAAGAAAATGAATCAATTACTTTTGGATCAGCTAGTGAAGATGAGAAAGAAGCCAATATTTGTCTCACATCCACAATAAGTGATGATGAAAACTACTCAAGTGTTGAATTCGAGGTAAATTCTGAGTATGGTAATATATTTGATGCTTTTAATGAAATGCACAGTGAAGCTCAAAAGTTAGCTAAAGCTAACAACAAGCTAAAAGGATATTTAAGGGGGCACATCACCTAACTTGCAGAATTGCAAAATGAATTTTGTAAATTGAAAGAAGAAAAGGAAAAACTTCTTTCAAGTTACAAAGTCAATGGGTGCACATGTACATCTTCCTCTTCTAAGCTTGATAAATACAATTTGTTACAAAAGGAGTTTGATGAATACAACAGAAGTCAAGGAGAAAAATATATGTTGCTACTTTCTAAAAACAGTTATTTAATTGATCTTTTGAGAAAGCTTTTTAAGGGTAAATGCAACTTAGCAAAAATGATAAGTGTGCAGAAATATGCTGGAGATACTTCTGGCTTAGGATACAAAAAGGGTTCAAAGTCATTTGGCAAAACCAATTTTGTACCAACACGACAGAAGAATCAAAGAAACTTCAGGAACTCAAATAATCATTACACCTTCTTTAGAAATTCATCAAAACCTAAAATTTATGACTATTCTATGAAAAAAGGACATACATCTTTCAAATGCTATGCTAGAAAGTATTATGTGCCTAATGGAGAGTGTATATGGGTGCAAAAGAAGAAAAAGGTAGTTAACCCCTATGGACCCAACTTTAATTGGGTACCTTTCTTTGCTACTTGATTTGAATTTTGCAGGTGAGTCTATGGTATCTTTGATAGTGGATGCTCTAGGCACATGACTGGTAACATATCCATGCTAACTGATGTCATATTAAAAGATGGAGGTTATGTCACTATGGAGATAACAACAAAGGCAAGATTATTGGAGAAGGAAACGTTGGAGATAAATTTAAGACAATAATCAGAAACGTCTTGTATGTTGATGGCTTGAAAACATAATCTCCTAAGCACAAGCAAACTATGTGACAAAGGGTTTAAAGTCTCCTTCAACAACAATTGCTGCTTGATATGTGACAATCAAAGTGATGAAGTAATTCACATTGGCAAAAGGAAAGGTAACATTTATGTTTTATCCATTGATCATACATTCTTACATCATACTAGCTGTTTAGTAAGTAAGATAGATGAAACTTGGTTATGGCATAGAAGAACTAGTCATATAAACATGCATCTTTTGAACAAGCTTATTAGGAAGGACTTAGTAGTAGGATTGCCTAAGCTTAAGTTTCAAAAGGACAAGATATGTGAAGCATGTCAAAGAGGTAAACAAACTAAAAATTCTTTTCAAAGTAAAAATGTTGTTTCAACATCTAGAACTCTTGAGTTGCTTCACATGGACTTGTTTGGTCCTTCTAGAATTATGAGCTTGGGAGGCAATTTCTATGGGCTTGTTATTGTAGATGATTACTCAAGATACACATGGACTTTATTTTTAAGATCCAAGAGTGATGGTTTCTCAGCTTTTAGAAAATTTGCTAAGCTTATACAAAATGAAAAAACAAGTAATATAGTTTCAATCAGAAGTGATCATGGAGGAGAATTCCAAAACGAACATTTTGAAAAGTTTTGCAAAGAGTTTGGAATTAACCACAAGTTTTCAACTCCAAGAACACCGCAACAAAATGGTGTTGTGGAGAGGAAAAATAGATCACTTGAGGAAGGTGCAAGAACACTTCTAAATGAAACTAAATTACCTAAATACTTTTAGATAGATGCTGTAAGTATGGTTGTTATACTTTGAATAGGATTCTCATAAGGCCTATCTCATTTGAAGGCATTTGGCTGCAATTGTTTTGTATTAAACAATGGAAAAGAGTACCTTGGAAAATTTGACTCCAAAGCTGATAAAACAATTTTTCTTGGCTATTCCTTACAAAGTAAAACTTATAGGATCTTTAATAAAAGAACATTGTGTGTTGAGGAATCTGTTCATGTTGTATGTGATGAGAATTTGGAATATAATGATGATGCAGGTCAAAAGGAAAATTCTCGCAACTTAATGATCTAAATAATAAAGAAAAGGCTAAAACAATTGATGAACAAGAACATTCTACACCTTTACAAAAGCACAAAGAATGGAAAGACAACTAAAGATCTCTCACTTGACAACATAATAAGGGAAGTATCAAGGGGAGTTTCTACTAGATCTTCTTTAAGAAATCTTTGTTGTACCATGGCTTTTGTCTCACAGATTGAACCTAAGAATATATTGATCAAGCTTTACTAGATGAACATTGGTTAATGGCTATGCATGATGAGTTAAATCAATTTAAAGGAAATCAAGTTTGGGAACTTGTTCCTAGACCATCTACTCATGTACCTATTGGCACTCAATGGATTTTTAGAAATAAGCTGGAGGAAAGTGGCATCATAATAGGAAACAAAGCTAGATTGGTTGCTAAAGGATACAACTAAGAGGAAGACATTGATTATGATGAGACTTATGCTCCAGTAGCAAGATTAGAAGCCATTAGATTGTTTATTGCATATGCTTGTTTGATGAATTTCAAACTGTTTCAAATGGATGTTAAAAGTGCATTTTTAAATGGTTATATTGAAGAAGAAATTTATGTTGATCAGCCCCCTGGATTTGTTGATCACAAACATCCTAACCATGTTTTAAAGTTAAGAAAAGCTTTGTATGGTTTGAAACAAGCACCAAGATCATGAAAGGTTAAGTAAATTTCTGCTTGAACAATTTTTCATTAGAGGTCAAGTTGATAAAACCTTGTTTATCAAGAAAAGAGGAAATGATTTATTGTTGATTCAAATCTATGTAGATGACATTATTTTTGGCTCAACTAATCAATCTATGTGCAAAGAATTTTCAGTATCAATGCAGAGTGAATTTGAGATGTCAATGATGGGGGAACTCACATTCTTTCTAGGATTGCAAGTTAAACAAATGAAGAATGGAACTTTCCTTAGTCAATCCAAGTACTATCAAGAGATGATCAAGAAGTTTGAAATGGAAAATAGCAAGGAAGCTTCAATACCTATGGCAACTTCTACCTATCTTGACACAGATGAAAAGAGAAAATGTGTTGATGAGTCTTAATACAGAGGAATGATTAGATCTTTGCTATATTTAATTGCAAGTATACCTGACATTATGTTGAGTGTTTGCTTGTGTGCTAGATATCAAGCAAATCCCAAGGAATCCCATCTAACAGCTGTCAAAAGAATCCTCAAGTATCTACACCAAGAGTAGGACTTTGGTATCCAAAAGGTACACCTATCAACTTGATTAGATATTCTGATTCTGACTTTGCAGGTTGCAAATTGGATAGAAAGAGTACAAGTGGAACATGTCACATGTTAGGAAGCTCATTGATCTCTTGGCACTGCAAAAAGCAATCATGTGTTGCCTTATCTATTGCTGAAGTTGAATATATTTCTGCTGGGAACTATTGTGCACAAAGTCTTTGGTTGAAGCAACAACTTCAAGACTTTGGAGTTGAGATAAAGACGATTCAATTGATGTGTGATAACACTAGTGCAATCAACATATCCAAAAATCCTATCATGCACTCAAGGACAAAGCTCATTGAAATTAGACATCATTTCATCAGAGACCATATCCAAAAAGGTAACATCAAAATTGAATTTGTTGAAACCAACTTTCAATTAGCTGATATTTTTGCTAAGCCTTTGGATAGAGATAGGTTCTACACTCTGAGAAACATGCTAGGGATACTAGATGAATCTAGTGTGTTAGCTTGACTTGTATATGCTCATTGACATGAAATTGCATCATTGATTGGCCATATATCTCAAAATCATTCAAATTTGAAATATGCTGCATAATCACTATTCAATCTGATAAAGTCATTGTTTTAATCGATTAAGTATTAAATTAATCAATTAAATATACTTATGTAATCGATTACACATCGAAATAATCGATTTGTTTTTCCAAAAATCAAAACTCTCTGGAATAATCGATTACATAAGCCTTAAAATCTTTTTATGAAATTTGAAACTCACTGGGATAATTGATTACAGTGAATAGAAATCGATTACATGGTATGAAAATTGTTTGAAAACTTGAATTCTTTCTGTGATAATCAACTACATAAGCATATTAATCGATTACACTTCATCATTTTCAATTGAATCTCTGTAAAATAATCGATTACATGCTTTGTTGAAACTGTTTTTTCTTATGAATTAATCGATTACATAAGAATTTAATCGATTATTCATGGAGTTACTAAAAATCTAACAAAATATTCTTGGAATTTGTAACTGCCCAACTGCTACCCAATTCAAAATTTGAATTTTCTGTGCTTTAATGTGAGTGGTTAATTCATAGTGACTACTAGTTATTTCAAATTTGAAGTTTGGAGCCCAAAATCTTCTATAAATTCAGCTTATGTTAAAGGAAAAATTACACCATTCTCATATTTTGTCTTAAGCACTGTTGTGTTTCTCTTTCTTCTGAGTTTAGAAACTCTGTCTTGATATTATTTTCTCTCTTAAGCCATGTCTGCCCCAAAGAGAACCAAAACCTCAAAAAGAAAAGTTGGTGAAACTTCTAACCTAGGAGCTGCTAGGTTAGATCATTGGTTTCCAACAGAGAAAGATAAAATGACTTATCTTCAATTTAATGCAACCAAATTAGTATGTCCCCCTAAACACCTTGACTGGTTTGTAAGAGAAGGTTTTCAATTCCTTGCGTTCATTGAAGCCCAGGGATTGGAAAAGTTTGTTGAAATGAAGGGCACATTCTACCCTGAGCTTGTAAAGGTATTTTACACCTGTGCAAAGGTTTCCATGGATGAGACAATCATGTCTCAAGTAAATGGAGCGGTCATCGAAATCACCTCAGAAGTCTGGGAAGCAATGGCTGGACTCACCTTTGATGGTGAGAGGAAATTTGAAGAAGTGGCTGGAGGCTATAGTAGGATAGATGCCTACAAGGGGATGCTTCTTGATCCTCAAATGAGGTTGAAGCTTAGGCTAAGTACTGGACCCATGACACATGAAGATAGACTTCTTCATTACACCATTACATATATCCTGACCCCTAGAGCTATCAACCATGCCCAAGCCACTGATGATGACATACAACTTATGTATGGCATGAAAAACACCATTCAAATGAACTGGATCCTCATTTTTGAAGAGATTATGCTTCAGGCTAAAAGGCTGGTGAACTATCCCTTTCCATATGCTATTCTTGTGTCTAGATTCATTGATTATTTCAATATAGATGTCTCTAATGAGGTTGTTGATCACACAAATTCAAGAAGCAACAGTCTCATCAAAGAGAAGCATCTTACTAAGCTGGGGATGGTCAAGACCCTTTATGGCTGGCAAATTGATGGACAACAACTTCCTGCTGAAGAGCAAGAAGATGTTGCTGAAGAAGAAGAATGAGGAGATGCTGAAGATGCAGGCCCTGCTCAACCATCTTATAGTCAATTTTAATCTCTAATGATTCAAAAGATGGATGCCTTATTATCACTGTATCATGAGCACAGGGCAGAGACTAATTCATCCTTAGAGGAGATGAAATCTAGGCTTGAAAACATAGAAGCTAGGCTTGTTCTAGATGACTTTGACAAATTAGTCTAGGCTTCTTGTTCTTCATGTTATTGCTTTCCCTTGTTTTCTGTTTTTTTTCTTATCATGTAATGTTTTTCCCTTTGAATTAATGAAGTTTGTTTTTTCTTTTTTTTTTTCACTCCTTTCATTGGTTGCTATGCTATATTTTTTGTCTTTGATAAGCCAAATAAAGGGAGAAACATTGATTGAGTATTAGCAAAACTGAAACTCTGTTTTGCTCTCTGTTGTACTCTATTTTGTTTGCTGTTTTTTTTTTACAAATTAATGTATCATGAAATTATCTAAATCAAAAGGAGAAAACAGATAAAAGTAAATGATTAAATGTTTATGGAAACAAATATCTTAACACTTGTTCTTGTCTAAAAGGGTGAGTTGCTTTTCAGGTAAACAAAGCTCAAACAAAGTTCAAGACTTCTATCTTTTTCATCCCTCAAAGCACTTCAAATCTTTAACACAGGATCAATCAATATTTGGCATCTTTAAAGCCAAAAAGGGGGAGATTGTTCGATATAGGGGGCGTATCAAGAAGATTGAAGCTTAGGACTTTGAAGAAGTATTTTGAGCTTTTTCACATGGCATGTAGATTGTAAATCAAAAAGAAGTGTTAAGAAGCCAATCTGTTGATCCTAGCATTGCATGCATTAAATCATTTAAATACTTAAATATTTTCATCAAAATATTAAAAGCAATCTTTTGAAAAGAATTAAATAGGCAATGTTTTGGAAAAAATGCATATCTTACTGTGTTAATCGATTATTTGATTCATTTTTGCTCTGAAAAAGCTTTGAAGAACAATTTAATCGATTACCACCACTTGTAATCGATTAAATTAGTGTTAACTAAAAGCCTTCACTGCTGGATTAATCGATTACCATTTCTAGTAATCGATTACACAGTGTTAAAAGAAAATTATGCATTGCTAACTTAATCGATTACCAATTTTTGTAATTGATTACATAGTCTGTATATGGATATCATGACGTTTTGTGTTAATCGATTACCATGAATTAGAATCGATTACATAAGTGTTTTAATCTTTTCTAAGATGTTGCTTTAATCGATTACCATACAGATTAATTGATTATTTTGTTCATGAAACATTTCCAGAAAGCTGCTGAACAGTTTAATCGATTATTTGGTTAAATTAATCGATTACACCTACCGATTAATCGATTACAGACAGTTAGTTCTATTTTTTATAAAGCTTAGTGAGTCTTTTTCTTATAAATAGACATATTACGACTTACACAAAATATAAGAGATTAACCCATAAGTTTCTAAGCTTTCATAAGTGTCCAAAAGTTGTGTTTCTCTGAGTTCAAACAACATCTTGTGTAATCAAGATTTATGAGTTTCTTAGGCAAGTGATGGTAAAGTGATGAGCATCTCTAAACAAGGTGGGCCAAAAGTGTAACACCCCGGACGTGCTAACATTAATGATACCAAACCACGCTAAAAGCGTTATACATGCGGTGTGCGGAAGCGACAAGATCGTTTTTCTTGATTACATTATGTATGAAATTTAAAACACAACTAAAGCATAAAACAGACAGAACTAATCCAGATAAAACATACACATAATAGGCAGATACATAACTTATATAAATA
>PYAF01004266.1:379818-405034 GCA_007407185.1 Glycine tomentella | reverse complement strand
GATAGCGCCGTGGACTCGGCCAGTCCACGCTGTTAGCGTGGCATCTCACGCTGATAGCGTGAGATGTTCGAAACTATTTTCTTCATCTTTTCTCAAGCCTTTGTGAAGCCTGTCTCTGAATACTCTTAAGCCTATTCATTACCCTTCATCATGGGCTTAATCTAGGCTTAATTACATGCTTAAAACACCGGGCATTACAAAAAGAACCCAAAATCAAATACTTTCCTAGCGGTCCTCTGAGGACCAAAATGACCTCCGGTAGGTGTGCCATGACAAAACTGAAGAATAGACTGAATTTCATGATCAGGCACACGTTCGGATCACTTGGTCACTACCAAACCTCCAAAAATAAGGATCATCCCAAACATAATATTTAGCATCACTCTTAAGTTTATCTATTTGGGACCTAGATGCATGAGGTGGAACAACAGATGCAACAAGAAAATTAACAATGTCAGCAAATCAAGGTGTGACATGCGCTGAATGCAAATGCATCAAATGCTCATAAGGAAAATTATCACGAATGGGAAAGGACTCAAAAGGTCCCTCAATCATGCTTAAGTGATTAGCAACCAAGTTTTCTGCACCACTTCTGTCCTTAATCTCAATGTCAAATTCCTGAAGAAGAAGCATCCACCTGATCAATCTAGGTTTAGCATCAGGCTTCTTCAATAGGTATTCCAAAGCTGCATGGTCAATAAAGACAGTGATATGGGAGCAAAGCAAATAAGATCTAAATTTATCTAAAGCAAAAACAATAGCCAAAAGCTCTTTCTCAGTGGTGGTGTAGTTAACTTGGGCTGCATCCAAAGTGCGTTAAGCATAAGTAATAACATGGGATAGTTTACCAACTCTTTGTAACAACACAGCCCCAAGTGCATAATTAGAGGCATCACACATGAGCTCAAAGGGAAGCTCCCAATTTGGTGGTTGCATGATGGGAGAGGTAGTCAGCTTCTTCCTCAATCCCTCAAATGCCTCTTTGCAAGATTGATCAAATATAAAGTCTACGTCCTTTTGGAGAAGCTTGGACAATGGCAATGCAATCTTACTGAAATCTTGAATGAATCTCCTATAAAAACATGCATGTCCAAGAAAAGAACGTACTTCCCGCACAGAAACGGGGTAAGGCAAAGAGGTAATCACATCAATTTTGGCCTTATCGACCTCAATACCTCTACTAGAGACCAAATGTCCTAAGACTATACCCTTATGCACCATGAAATGACATTTCCCAATGTTGAGAACATGGTTAGTACTAATACATCGGTCAAGCACTCTAGAGAGACTATCCAAACATGCATCAAAAGAGAAACCATAAACAATGAAATCATCCATAAACACCTTCATGCAACTCTCTAATAAATCAGAAAAGATGCTTACCATGCACCTTTGGAAGGTGCCAGGAGTGTTGCATAGGCCAAAAGGCATCCGGGTGTAAGCAAATGTGCCAAATGGACAAGTGAATGTGGTCTTATGTTGATCCTCTGGTGCAATATGGATTTGCATGTATCCGGAAAAACCATCAAGAAAGCAATAATGTGATCTACCTGCCAACCTCTCTAAAACTTGATCAATGAAAGGCAGAGGGAAATGGTCCTTGCGAGTGGCCTGATTGAGTCTCCTGTAATCAATGCAAACTCGCCAACTGTTGGCCACTCTAGATGGGATAGATGATCCCTGCAGCTAGTAGCTTCGTCACTTCCTTCTTCACCACATCAAGAATAATGGGATTTAGCCTCCTCTATGGTTGCCTCACTGGTCTAGAGTCATCCTCCAAAAGTATCCGATGCATGCAGATTGAAGGATTAATTCTAGGAAGATCAGCAAGTGTCCATCCAATGACCTTTTTTTGGCCTCTCAAAACATGCATCAACTTCTCTTCATGCTCCAATGACAGACTACTAGATATGATGACTGGAAGCTTCTGAGCATCATCTAAATATGCATACTTGAGGTGCTCAGGTAGTGACTTTAGCTCCAAGGAAGGTGGCTTAATAGTGGAAGGTAAGGAAAGACTAAGAGCTGAGGGAAGTGGGATAGTAGGCTCAGAACTTGTATCTGTACCTGGAACACAATCAGAGTCATCACAGGTACAATTACAAGAACCAAGATCAAAATCAGAAAAATCAGAAAGTAAATCAGAAATATCTACACTATCTATTGCAACATCAATGATATCAAGAATAAAAATAGAATGCTCCTCTACAGGATGTCTCATAGCCTAAAAAATGTTAAATTGAACAATGTCATCACCAAACTCTATAGAAAGAGTTCCTGCATGCACATTAATTTTGGTCCTGCCTGTCATCAAGAATGGTCTTCCTAGGATCAATGTGGAACCATGGCTGGAAGACTCATTCTCCATATCCAAAATGTAAAAATCTGCTGGGAAGATCAAATTATTAACTCGCACCAGCACATCTTCAATAAGTCCAAGTGGAAGCACAACACTCTTGTTGGCTAAGTGGATGACAACCCCAGTGGTTTTCATCTCACCAAGGTGTAGTGATCTGTAAACTGATGTGGGCATGACATTATTGGAGGCTCCAAGATCACACAAGGCATCTGCAAAAGTAATATCTCCAATGGTGCATGGGACAGTGAAAGTGTCAAGATCCTTGCACTTCTGTGGTAAGGTGGATAGTGGAATGGCATCAACGGTTTTGCCCTGTATCAGTGCAGAAACATTTCTGCCCATCTTCACTTGCTCATTTCCCTTCAGCTTCCTCTAGTGGGTGCACAAATCCTTCAAGAACTTTGCATATTTTGGAATCTGTTTGATGGCATCCAAAGGGGAATGTTAACTTTCACCCTCCTGAAAGTCTCAAGCATATCAGAATCATGGTTCACCACTTTATTTGCAGAAATGGCTCTAGAAGGGAAAGGTAAGGGAATCTGTTTTGGTGCAGAATCTGTTTTGGCACCATCATCAATTTTTTTACCAGCACCAGCATCAAGTTTAGCACCAGCATCAGGAAGCTCCGTGCCACTCCTCAAGGTAATAGCACTCACATTCTTCGGATTAATAACTGGTTGTGCTGGAAGGTTACCAGAACCTTGCTGCTGCATTTGGTTGACAGTTGTAGCTAATTGTCCAATCTGAGTTGCAGGTCTTTGATGGTGACACTGACATTTTGTTGAAACTGGATGTTGCTGGTGGCCATTTGCTTCATCAAATCCTCCAAGGAAGGTCAAGACTGGCCTGCACAGGTTGTGCAGGTGTAGGTGCAGGTTGTTGGAACTGTGGTTATTGTTTGAAAGGAGGAGGTTGGTATTTGGTGGTGGCAGGTTGGAAGTGTTGCTGTGGAGGTCTGAAGGGCTGTTGTTGTTGTGGACCAGGACCATACCTCAAATTTGGATGGTCACTCCAACCAGGACTATAAGTGTTGGAGTAAGGACTATACTACTGTTGAGGTCTGAATGACTGGCCAGGTTGCATGGCAGAAACTTCAACAGGTTGTTCTGTCTCTTGGAGAGTGGGGCATGCATCTGTTGGATGATCAGGCGCACAACGGATACCATAGAGCCTTGGTTGATTGGCTGCCATCACATTCTATTGTTGACCAATAGCAAGCTACCTCACAAGGAATGTCAACTCTGTCAATTTGTTCTCCAACCTCTGGTTATAAGCAACCATAGAAACAGAAACTTCATTTGCAACCTTGGATGTTGCAACTCTAGCGCCAAATTGTTGATAGTTGGCTACCATGTTAGAATTCAACTGTCTTGCAACAAGAGGGGTCTTGTCCATCATAGCGCCTCCACTAGCTGCATCTATCATACTCTTATCCATCAACATCAAGCCTTCATAAAAATACTGGATCAGTAATTGCTCACTGATTTGATGGTAAGGACAGGTAGCACACAACTTGTTGAATCTCTCCCAGTACTCATACAAAGTCTCTCCAGGAAACTGCCTTATGCCACAAATTTCCTTCCGAATGGATGCTATTCTAGAGGCAAGGAAAAATTTCTCCAAGATTCTTCTCTTCATGTTTGTCCAAGTGTTGATAGGATCTGGTTGAAGGTACAACCAGTCCTTAGCAACACCATCCAAAGAGAAAGGAAATGCCTTCATCTTGACATAATCATCATGAACATCATGTGGTCGCATGGTGGAACATACCACATGAAACTCCTTAAGGTGTTTATGTGGATCTTCACCAGCAAGTCCATGAAACTTTGGAAGCAAATGGATCAGTCCAGATTTCAGCTCATAACTGACCTCAGTCTCAGGATATTGAATACACCAAGGTTGGTAAACAACATCAGGTGTAGCTAACTCCTTAAGAGTTAGGTTGTTATCAACCATTATATAAAGATGGTTAAAAGTAGATTCAGAATCAAAGTCAAAAGACACTATGCTACTGTCTAAAACTACACTGTCAAAGTCATCTAGCCTAATGCATGCATTGATTGTCGCATACTTATATTACTATCTGTGCATTTGTGCCTGATTGTGCTATGAACTGTGAAAGGCATTGAGGGTTCTCTGCCATGTATTGAGGGCATTGAGGGTTCTCTACCAAGGGCATTGAGGGTTCTCTGCCATGTGGAATCGGCATTGAGGATTCTCTGCCATGTGGAATCGGCATTGAGGGTTCTCTGCCATGGGTGTGGAGCAGATAACTGCTCATGTGTATGAGGGTCAGAGGGCCAGGCCATTGCTCCAGATTTGATGTGTGTGCTTGTCTGATGTTTGTATTGTGAATTGTGGGCCAGGGTGGGGATGATTTCCCAAGGACCCTGAGCTTACTAGGATATGTATCTCACCCCGTGTGGGGATTTATGATTTCAGGTGACTCTTCAGGCAGAAGAGAGCAGTCTCAGGGCAGGAGGCCCGAGTAGAGACATTTCTGCTTGGCTGAGAGCAGCAGATGGAGCTTGAAGGCTCAATTTTGATTTTGTTTATGATAAGGGTTGAATAGTTATGTAAACCTTCGGTGAGGGCTGATATGATTTGTATCACCACGGTGTGGTGAAGATATTGATGTATATGGCTATGTACAGAACTATTTATGATATGTTTATGAGATTCCTCCTGAGTTCAATTGTTGTATATTTGATTATCTGCCCATGTATTCTATTTATCTGTCTAAATTATGTATGAGATGAGAAATGGATCAGCAGGGATATGTTATTGGCCTTGTGCTTGTGTTGTTGTTATATGTTTTATTCCATACATAATGAATCAAGAAAAGTGATTCTGTGCTTCCGCTGAGTTTTAAATTGATGTGTTAAGTGATAAACTGATATTATTAATGATAACGCACCGGAGGCCTACGGGGTGTTACAATTTTAGCAAGTTTATTTCCTTGAATGGGTTGTGAATACCTTAAAACACTTAGTTTTGTTATGATTTGGATAAATTTAATTGTTGGATATTTCGATCATTGCCATTTTAATATTCTTGAAATTGAATTTGATAATTGATGTTGGACACACATGCTGATTTCGTAATAGAAAATGTTAACTTAGAACACCAAAACGAGTACAAAGGAATTAGACTTTGTGTTCTACATAAGAGTTGTAGCCATGGATGTTAAGCTATGGGATTTGCTTTCACTAAAAAATTGTTTTATATCTTCAAATTAGGGCTCGCCTTGAGCATCATCTATAGGTGTTACAACACTAGGCCTATGACTAAGAGGGGCCCAAATTGTTTTTTTTTTTAAAACAAAGTGATGTAATTTTTTCTAAATTATTCTACATTATTTTTATAAATAAATTAAAATATGTTAGTTTCCCTAATGTGTTACAATCAAATTAAAATGTGACATGTGATTAAAATATATCACTCTTTTAGTTAGTTTTCCTAATGTGTTACAATCATAAATTCATATTGAATGAATTTTCAGTTATATGATATATTAACATACTGAAGAAACACAAACAAAAGTTAAAATTATAAAGGAATAAAACTAAAATTCTATATTAATAAAGAATAATATGAAATGATATATATTTAAGTTTAATATGAAATGATATTTTGTCAATGATAGATGATCATGATAGAGCTAGAAAATTTTCTGTGGGACAAAATATAAAAAAAAATTAAATAATAAATATAATTAAGATTTATATATATATATATATATGTATAAAGAAATTAAAATTTTAAATATGAGACAAGAGTTCCATGCGATTTTATCTAAACTCGTTAAAATTCGACTAGAGTGTGAATGAGTTTAAAAATATAATATCGCCTCTTTTAAAACAAATGTTTCCTAACATTTTGCATCTGGGAATGGGGTCGGGACAGTCAAACTTGCATTCCACTCTATCTCTTTCTCATCTCTACTTTATATATAGATATTCATGTGTATGTACTTTTTTTAGAGATATAAATTGAATAGTAGGCAAAAACATAAGAGTAAATTAAATAAAAACGTGTTATAAAAAAATGTATATGTTTTCTTTTATGAATTTACATGTCTATTTTTAAATACTTGAATATAAGAAGGCCTTATTTAGTATTTCACCATGGACCCGTAAAATCTCAAGACCGACCCTGCTCCAAATATTGCCATTTTAGTGAGTAAAGGTTAAGTTGTTAGAATTATATGGTTAGTCTGTATATTTCCTAATTTTAGGCTTATTAAATGATTGAAATATTTTTTGAGATCAACATACAAGTTGTAGATAACTATCTTAGCTTTCTAACGAGATAAGAACAAACTAAATAAGATTAGTACAACTTTAGATATAATTATTATACTCTATGAAGGTCATAATAATGTAGGAAGAAAAATAATTGTGTAATATTTGTTGATTCAAAAGGAGTCACTTGAAGATGAATAAAGGATCAAGCTCATATGTTTTGTGCTTTCAACATGCCTTGAAGCCTTGGAAATGAGTTTGTGATTGTTGTAAAGGGAAGAAGCTATCTCTGATGATCCAGTGTGCATATCATTCATATTATTTACTTAGGATTGTTAGATTGTGTGTTAATATAAAAGCAATTGATAATTAAGGCAAGTTTAAAACCAAGTTTTTGGAAAAATAAGGTTATGATGTTTTAATCGATTACAGATAGATAGGAATCGATTATTTTGTTCTTCGTGCCTTCTGGAAAACCTTCTAAGAACAATGTAATCGATTACATATCGGATTAATAGATTACCTAGGCTAAAATGGAAATATTGAACTCTCTGTCTTAATCGATTGCAAGAGGTCGTAATCGATTATATACTATGTTTGTGTCAAACATGCTTTGCGGATTTAATCGATTACCAGAAACAGTAATCCATTACATAGTATAAACTGCTTTATGAAGCTCCCTGACTTAATCGATTACTAAGAGTCGTAATCGATTACATAGTGCATTTGAAAATGTAGAGCTTCCTGTTTTAATCGATTACGTGACGGGATAATCGATTATTATGTTCATAGCTCAAACCCAGAACGAATCTTAAACACTTTAATCGATTACATTCTTGAATTAATCGATTACAAATGCTAATTAATCGATTACAGAAGCGCATATAATCGATTATTTTCAGTTAGAATTCTGTTATAAATAGAACCCTTTGCTCTGCTGAGTTATTAACTTGAGAAATTCGAATTCTGAGCATTCATAAGCGTTCTTAACATTCTATTAGTGATTTTTCTGGGTTTACAAAGTTCTTGCCTTCACCAAAATTCATATGGGTTATTGATTGATTGAGTGAAGCAAAATTTGTTTTCAAAGCTTGAGGAAATGGATGTTCTAAGTCATTAAATCTTTCTTCAACCTGGTGAATCATTCATATGCATATTGTTCATTGGATCATCAGGTGACTTCTTTCCTTAATCCAAGTTGTAAATCTGTTTTTAATTTCTGTAGTGATTTTGTCTATTGTAAATGGGTTTCTTGCTTGTTATCTAGAGATAGAGTTTCTCTGGGGGTTTGCTGAGTAGTGTTCTCAGTGGGTTGTCTCTAAGAATCTAATAGTGTTTTAGATTTCTGAACTTTATATAGGGTTGATAAAGAGAGGCTTTGTAATAACTTGTAAGAACAGATATTTGCAATAGTGGAACTCCATTCTAGAGTTGAGTGGAAGAAACTGGACGTAGCTTCATAGTTTTTGAAGTGAACCAGTATAAATTGTGGCTGATCTTTATTCTCTTCTCATCATCTCAATATTGCTTTGATTTGTGAATTATATTCTTTGCACAATAAGCTTTTCATTTGTCTATTGATTTTCTTGACAGAGGAATTTGATTGAATATAAAGATTCTTGATTTCAAAAGTTTTTTTTAAATATAAAGATCCTGTGGAAACTCTGATAGTAAATTTTTAAATACCAAGGTTCAACCAATTCACCCCCCCTCTTGGTTGTATTGAAGTATTCCTATTATTTTCAATATTGATATCATAATGAGTGGTAGTACGATGCATGATGTTATGTGAATGAGTAAATGTATCCATGATTGATATTGTGATTGAATGGATGATGTCCATGAGTATGTAGGAAAAGCAATATGCTAGGGTACATGTATGTGTTGAGAAAAATGTTAGGACAACCTAATCCCCGCGAGATGAAATCTCCAAGGGACTTTAAAAATAAATCATGCGCATATTGTCTATGAATCATGCTTCGTGTATGTCTTTGTGTAAGGAATGTTTGATTTGGATGATGCTTGTTTGTGAAACGTAATTGCTTATAAATATATCTCACCTCTTTATGACTTCCTTAATGTTTTAAATTTATTGTGTAATGTATCTCACTCCCCGTTTGTTTGTCTTGTTTGTGTTTGGGATGAATTTCACCATTGCTAGTGAATCTCTATAAGGTTATGATGATGGTGCTACATGAGAGGCTTAGGTCTTCATTTTATATTACTTTTAATTTTTAGGATTGTGGATGCTCTGAAATATGTACATTGGGACACGGGTTTTATTCATTTATCTAAGTATTAAATTAATGAGTAGTTTTTCACCATATTTTATTTAATATGGTTTGTTTGGCCTTTGGAGTGTAATGATTTGTTTAACATTGAACTATTTTATTTCTTGAGTTGTTTTCTTTAAGTTTACAAATATTTGACATGTAAACTTTTTTACCACGAGAAAGTTTTTTTAAAAATCCGGTACATCCTTTTAATTAAATTCCGCTGCGAATGTATTTAGAAAATATTACAAGTGTATGTGTCTCGGGGTGGAAGTATGTTACATTTAGTGATACCAAAGTAGGTCGGTTCTTTTGGTCAATGTGTTATGTGTTTGTCATGATTTTGTTATTCACTTTATGGTATTGTTTGGAATTGTTTAGCAATCTTGGTTGTTTGTTGTTGGATATAGGGGGGGCAACATGAAGAATGAAGCCTATGACTTAGAAGAATGTTTTGAGCTTTTCACATGCCTTGAAGATTGTAATTCAAATGAAGTGTAGGAGAAGCCAATCTTTTGATCCTTGCATTGCATGCACATACTCATTAACATGCTTAAATGTTTTCATTAATATATTAAAGCTACTCACAATTTGAAAAAGAATTTAATTGAGTAATGTTTTTGGAGAAAATATAATTTTACTATTTTAATCTATTACATAGCAGATTAATCGATTATTCAGTTCATGTTTAAAACTAGAAAAGCTTTGATGAACATTATAATCAATTACACAGCGGATTAATCGATTATTTGGTTCATATCTGAAACTGGAAAGCTTTGATGAACACTTTCATCGATTACTCATTTCTTGTAATTGATTACATAATGTAAAATGGTTTTTGTTCCTTATTGTGATAATCAATTACCATTACTCGTAATCGATTACATAGGCTATTTTGAAAAAGCTTGCTTTGCTGCTTTAATTGATTATTGATATTCGTAATCAATTACACAAGCTGTTTTCTGAAACCACTTTTCTGATTTAATCGATTACTGCTCGGATTAATCGATTATTTTGTTCGTTGTTGAAACCCAGAATGTGCCTTGAACATTTTAATCGATTAAGTGACAATTTAATCGATTACATATGCGTTTTAATTGATTATTTGGCGCATGTAATCGATTATAGGTTGTTACAAAATTATGTTATAAATAGAAGGAAGGCTTGGCTTGTTTTTTAACTTGAACACTTCGAATTTTCTGAGTATACACAAGCCTTCTAAGAGTTTGAAAGTGATTTTCTGGGTTCACTAACTTCTTGTCCCACTCTTTAATCTTCATGGGTATTGAATGATTTTTGGGCAAGAAACTTCAAGAGTTTAATGGAGAGCATGTTCTGAAATTCTGTTTTCTGCTATTCAACCTTGATTCGTAATTCATATGCATTCACATTCATTGGATCATCAGGTTGTTTCTCTCCATAATCTTTGATTGTAATTTCGTTTTTGTAATATTTGTTATTTGATGCTATTGTAAATGGGTTCTTGAAGCTTGGGCTAGAGTAGTGTTCTCTAAGAAAGAACAGAGTAATGTTCTCTAGTTCTTGTTCATTAGAAGTCTAATAGGGTTTTAGATTTCTATTTTTTATCTAGTGTTGATAAAGAGAGTTTGTTGTAAAGCTTGTAAGAACAGAAATTTATAATAGTGGAACTCTAATCTAGTGTTGATTAGAAGAAACTGGATGTAGCTTCTCTTGAGAAGTGAAATAGTACAAATTGCTTGTGTTGATTTTCTTTATCACTATTTCTACAAGTCATCTTGTTCACTTGTTCTTGGTGTCATTATCATTATTCAACAAGCTCTGTTTTGAGCTATTGGTTTCCTGAGCTGAGTAATTTGATTAAGCATTCTTGGTTTAAAAGTGATTAAGATCCTTTAACTCTGATTTTATAAATAAATTTTAAAAGACCAAGTTTAAACCAATTCACCCCCTCTTGGTTATTGTGGGTATTCCTATTATTTTCATTTGTATCTTGCTTATCTTGCTTTACTTCCTGAACAACCCTTGTACAATATGTATCTTTCATATTTTCCTAAGTGTGCTTTATAAAACAGTTAACATTGGTTATGCATGTTGAGTGTTTTTTGGTTGTTAGTTATAACATAAATCCTAGTTACATTATCATGAGATGTTGTGACTCGTCATGCAATACATTGTTCAACTGAGTAGGACATGATGACAAGTGAGAACTGAGTACAAGAGCAATCTCCCTTGAACCCTTTGATTACATAGAAATGTCTTAAGAGTAATATGTGTCCATTCTGATGTGCGAAGAAGAGGGAGAACTAATGTGCAAACTAGAGTACAATGGAATTGTGTTTCCATTGTTATATGCTTTTTCACCCCATATAGGCAACGGAAACACAACTTTGTTGTGTTCTTGAATTTTTATGAAACATAATTGTGTTTACATTGCTCTTTTTCATTTCACCTCCTATATAGGCAACAAAAACACGATTCCTGATTAGGCTTGTATATTTTTTGTAAACATTTTACAAAACAGACACACATTTTCATTGTACACTTGCACAATGGAAACATGTTCTCGTGGGTGTATTTTTGGTGCACCCTCATTTATTCCACGGGAATATGATTTTGTTGTGAAAGTAGACAACAAAAACATGTTTCCATTGTTTGTTTTTGCTAATCAGACAAAATGTTTAAGGACCTTAACCTGAATTTCAACACAATATGCATGGCTAACAACAATTAACAAACTTTATAGTCAACATTAAATGAATAAAAACATTAGTTAGAGTTTTTACGAAGTGCCAAATGAGAACATCGTACAATACTTAATAAAAGATGAGTTAACTAAAACTAATTTGTATTGATGTCTAGTACATATTGAGATCCTGTAGTTGAATGAAACATCAATGAATTGAATTCTTGTATGTGTCACAAATACGGTTTCTGCCATGAACAAGCTTCACATGTGCAGTATCTACTCCATTGTGGTAGGGGACACATCTTCAAATAACTATATTATCATAAAAAAGAGTATTGTTCAGTTAGTGAACAAATCAATCAATGTTTATAATACTAAAATGTTCATTAAGTAGATGATGTATGCCTGCGCAAAACGATTATCGTTAACAAATCCAATTGCAATAAGGTGTAGATGTGCCACAAATGGTGTTCAACTCCTAAGAAAAAAGAATGTCCAATTTTGTAGCATATATAAGGAAACCAAGACAACATTATGCCGACTACCAATGACATAGCCCATGTTGGGAATGGTCATCCACTTGTTGGGGCAAGTTTGACATACAAAGAGTCTAATAATTTAATTAGTTTTTTTTGTATGCCAAACAACTTAACCTATAGAGAATACCAGCTTGAAGTTTTGGAATCAAGTCTTGTCAAACTAGACCATGAGTAGTTATGAGCTTGCAACCACAAACAGAACTGTAAACACTATTAGTGACAAAGTGCTTGAACTCATCAAAGACTAAATTTTGTGCATGTGTTGATACAAAGCCCCATATTCTCTTGTAAAACGGTGTACTGAACCTGTGGTAAACTACATTCATGCTTTTCTTAAACGACGCCTCAAGTTCAGTATGTTGCAATATAAGCATTTATTCATTTGATCCCAACAAGTACACAAATGAAGCAACCTCTTCAACCTTGCATGTGCGCCTACAACCCTGTAAGGTATTTTAGTGTAATGTCAACAAAAGATACATAAAAATGTGAAACAAGGAAGTAATTACAAAAATGTATCTATTAGTTGTTGTATTTCTAAGATGCATAACCTGATCAGTCCATGTTTGTATAAACTTTTCCTTATGATGCAACAATCATGTATAATAAAATACTCTAGAAATGTTGGATAACGTTCACACAAGTTTGTAATGCTTTTTAAGCATTGCTCATACATTTCTTCATCATTAGAATTCATCAACCTTGCTCGAGCATCCATCATAACCACTCAGTCCTCTGCCTTAGTCATCAGCATCTTGAATTTTGCTTTGACATTCTTAGAAATGTATTCATCCCATTAGAGCAAGATCTTTGTCAGTAACAATCACTTGAGGCAGCACATCATCCTTTACAAATAATCCTTTGCCTATACTTAAAGCACATTCAAAATTGTCTATCATCTCGGATTGTAAGTAAGTAAAGGTAACAAAAAAAAGTGGAGTCTATAGAAGTCATACCAACAACCTCCAACAATAGAAGACAATATTTGTTTGTCTTGTAAGTAGTATCACAAATCAATATTGTTAGGAATGAATTTCATAGCTAGATGTGACCACATTATATCTTTGACAACATCGTTGAAAATAATATGAACAGCAACACAAGAACCAAGAGGGGGTGAATTGGTTGATCTTGGCCAATTAAAATTCTTAAACAATCAGAGTTAAAAAGATCGTATCACAAAACAATCCAAGAAAGTTTTCAACCAATCAAACACGAAACCTTAAAGAATGCAAACCAAAACTTTTTTCTGTTGATTGTGAAATGCTACACCAATGAATGACAAGTTATAACCACAAGAAAAGATAAAGATGAAGTAGTCGATACAAAAATTTATACTGTTTCACTTCTCAACCTAGAGAAGCTACATCCAGTTCTTCTAACCAACAAGTTAAAGTTCCACTAATAACAATTTGTTTCTTACAAGCCCTTAAAACTACTCTTAATCACACCTAGATCAAGAATGAGATATCTAACTCACATAGATTCTCTGTGATCAAGACCTATAGAGAAAACCTATCTCTACTCTTACCTCTAGAAACACCTATTCTAGAAAAGCCTTAAGAAAAACTATTGTTATAGTTACACAAAAAGAAATTCTAAAAGAACTTACAAACAAGTTATATGGAAAGAAACAACCTGATGATCCACCAATGATGTATCGAAACTATTACCAAACTTGAATCCATGGTGAAAGAAAACTACTTGAGAACTTTCCTTCCAAAATTTGCTTTTGAAACTTTTCCCAAAAAGAAATCCTTTTTAGAAATCTTGAAGCTTGAGGATTTGTGGGACTACCTCAGAATAGCACTTTGAATCTTTTCTTTCTTCAAAAAGCTTATGAAAAATACTTTGATAATTCGTTGTGTCTTTTCAAAACACCCAATAGGTATTTATAGAAAATTGTTGTAACTGTTAGTAATCGATTAGTTCACTAATGTAATCGATTAAATTCACTTATGTAATCGATTAATTACTCATTTAATCAATTAAAGTGCTCTTGAACTTTCTGGAAAAGATTTATGAGCAATGTAATCGATTATCACAGGAAATCTTTGTTTCAAAACATGCCAAGTAATCAATTACCATCATATCATAATCGATTATTACAGGAAGACAATTCTGTGATTTTGTGTAGTGTAATCGATTATCATACTCTTGTAATCGATTAAAGTGTTCTTTAAAACTTAAGTAATAGATTACCATTTACTGGTAATCGGTTAAACCAATGAGAAATTGTTTTTCCAAAAACTTAAACATGGAACACTTGGCTTTTTAGGCAATCATGAAAACTTTATGTTTCAGAAAAGCTTTTTCACAAAACTTATGCTTTTATGAAAACATGAATGCAAAAACATGAATGAGCTTTATGCAATGGATCATAGGAAGTCTCATCTTAGACTTACACAAATTACAACTACCAATCAATTGAATTGGCATGTGAAAAGCCTAAATACTTTGCTGCATAAGAGACTTAGCTTCTTGATCCTCTTGAGCTCCCCCTGACTCTAACAGTCTCCCCTTTTTTGGATTTGATGATGCCAAACTTCAATTGAACATCTTGGTCCTTAGTGTTTTTCTTAGGAGAGAGTTTCCAGGAGTTTTTACTTGAAACCGAAAAAAGAATCAGCATATAGCCAAGACCAGGTGTTAAGTATTCTTTGCACAAACTTTATACTCCCCCTTTTCTTATGTAATTGCATATCATGTTAGATTAAGAGCAATGTTTATGCTTAGTTAAATCAGAGCAAAAGTTTACTATTTTTCTCCCCTTATTTTCTTTTATTCTCCCAATACCCTGCATATGTTCATTTTTCTCCCCCTTTTGGCTTATCAAAGGAAAAATATTCTAGTAATAGTGAAATAAGCAAAGGAAGATTTAAACAACATAAAAGAAAATTTTATTAATGATTCAAGGTGCAAACATGAAGGTTAAATATCAAAGATCATGGTAGAAAATGAGAAAATAAGAACGACACAATCAGAAGGTAAACACAAATTTGCTAAAGGAGAGAATGAATTTTAAGTGTGAGGAGTTTAGGCTTAGGAAATCTGAATTTATAAAGCTTTTCCTAGTTTGAAATTTGAATTTTGAAATATTGATAACAACTATCTTCAATTCCAAGGTGGTATGGATTCACTGAACTAAAATTTGAATTTGAATTTGGAGATAAGATGTCAGTTATTTTTCATTGATAGTTGCGCAAATTTGCAGAAACACTATGAGGAATCGATTATAGAACCCTTGTAATCGATTATTCCAGAGTGAAGTATGTCTCTGAGCTTAGTGTAATTGATTAATTCGAGGACGTGATCGATTACTCCAGAGAGTTTTTAATTTTGAAATAGCCCTTAAGCATCATGTAATCGATTAATACGTTGTCGTAATCGATTACTCCAGAGAATTTTTAACTCGAAATTGTTAGATACAGGGGGAGCTTAAAAGGATCAAGATGTTGAGGCTGTTAGTCTTGGATAACTTTTAGCTTTTACATGCCATTCAATTGAAGGCATATGTAATCTTTAGATGTCTAAGAGTTCCATCTTATGATCCATTGCGTTGCATAAACATCATTCATTGGCTTGCATTCATGGTTTTCATAAAAACATATGTTTTGTGAAAAATATTTAAGTTTTCATGATTGCATAAAAAATCAAGTGCTCATTGCTAAAGTTTTGATAAAACTATTTTGCACTGCTTTAATCGATGGCCAGCTTATGATAATCTATTACTTAAGCTTTGATGAACACTTTAATCGATTACACTGCAAATCACAAAATAAGTCTTCCTGTGATAATCAATTGCGATTTAGTAGTAATCGATTACTTCGCACGTTTTTGAAACAAGACTTCATGTGTTAATCGATTACATGCTGAATTAATCTATTACTTTGCTCATGAATCTTTTCCAAAATGTTCAATAACACTTTAATCGATTGAATATGTTATTAATCGATTACATAGGTGAAACTAATCGATTACATTGATGATTTAATCAATTACATTCAGTTACAACAGTTTTCTATAAATAGTTGTTGGATCTTTTGAATAATAACATTACACAACAAAAAATCCATAGATTTTCAAAAGCTTTCTGAAGTGAGAAGAGACACTGAGATTTTGCTCTACAAATTATATATCTTCATGTTACTTTGGAAGATTTATATTTGGGCTAGATTCTAAAGAAGTTCTTGGAGAGATTGCTTTGAAATTTGTTTTCATTCAACTTGGATCAAAATTGGTAAACCATATGCATTCATATACATTGGATCATCAGGTTGTTTCTCTCCATTAACCTTTGTTTGTAATTTGTTTTAGAATTTCAGTTTGTTTGTAACTATTACAATAAGTTTCTTAAGGCTTGTCTAGAGTAGGTTTCTCTCTATTCATGTTATCTCTTCTTGTTGTCATTAATTGTCATTCATTTGGATAATCTTTTCAGAATCAACCGAAATATATTTCCAGTTATTGTTTTCTTTGATGATTCGTATTTGATTGACTGAAAGATATCAAAAGGTGTTTTTGTTATACGATCCTTAATACTCTGATTGTTTTAAAGATTTTAAAATACCAAGTTTAAACCAATTCACCCCCTTTTGGTTATTGTGTGTGTTCATACTGTTTTCAATTGGTATCAAAGCACGTTCTTGAGTGTTATTCAAGATCACTATCTTTTTTCATAGAAAATTACATTCAAAGATGGTGCCTCCTTCAATTGTCCTTCGATGTTTGAAGGAGAGCATTTCAGTTTTTGGAAAAATAAAATGCAAATATTCATTCAATCAAATGACCCTGGTGCATGGAATGCAATAGAAAAAATGTCCTTTGATTCCAATAAAAACTGTTGATAATAAAATGATTCTCAAAAAAAGGGATGAGATGACAAATGCAGAAAATAGAGTAGTTTAATACAATTTCAAAGCAAAGAATATGACAACTTCTGCATTATCATCTGATGAATTTTTTGGGATTTTTAGGTGTAAGAGTGCGAAGGAGATGTGGGAAATGTTGGAAATTACTCATAAAGATACATATGAAGTTAGAAGATCAAGGAAGCATGCCTTGATTCATGAGTATGAGATGTTCAAGATGAACACAATTGAAAGCATATCTCAACTCCAAACAAGATTCACTCACATTGTAAATCATCTTGGTCTTGGAAAGATGTTTGATGTTGAAGAATTAAACATCAAGATCTTGAAATGCCTAACGAGACCAATGCAACCAAAGGTTATAGCAACCAAGGAGTCTAAAGATCTATCAAAGATGTCTATGGCTAGACTATTTGGTAAGTTACTTGAGTATTAATGAGAAATGTCTCAATTAACACATGCATAGATGCAGACAAGAAACAAAAGAGTATTGCCTTGAAAGCCGAATCCTCAAATATGGAAAAAAAAAGAAGACTCGAATGAAGATAAAGGTGATGATCTAAACCTAATAATCAAAAGATTCAGCAATTTCATGAAGAATAACAAGAACAGAAAGTTCACAAAGTTCAACAAAAAGAGTGACAACTGCTTTTAATGTAGTAAGCAAGGCCATATTAAATCTGAATGTCCTATATTTTTAAAAAAGCAGTTAGGTGAGAAGAAAGCAAGGAAAGAAGGAAAACCAAAGAAAACCTATATAGCATGGGAAGAAAATATTGAATATAGGGGAAGTTGCAAGAAGAATCAAAGCAAGAATGAAGAAAAAGCTTGATGATTAGCTTAAAGTTATTTTTGCTTTATCATGCCCATTCAAGTATGAAGACATGCACAATGTGTTTAAGTTTTGATTCAAGTACATTGCTTTGTGATCCTTGCATTGCTATTTGCATGTCTCATTGAACTTTCATAAGTGGGTGCTATTAAAACTTGAAAGCTACTAAATGATTTCAAAGGAAAATAGATTCTCATGGCTATGTTTTTGGAAAATGAAAACTTACTATTTAATCAATTACAGAGTGTTTTAATCGATTAAATGTTTTTGCTCTAAATCTGGAAAAGCCATGAAGAACACTTTAATCGATTACAAGATTGAGTTAATCAATTACATAGTGTATTTTGGAAAACCATTCACTTCTGCTTTAATCGATTACCATTCATCGTAATCGATTACATAGGCTTTTTGGAAAACTTTGCTTTTCTGCTTTAATCGATTATTCTTTTCGTAATCCTTTTCTAGATTGCTGAGGAACAATTTAATCAATTATTTAGTTATTTAATCGATTACATATGGCAAATAATCAATTACACTAGCGGATTAATCAATTATTGTCAGTTAATTCAGTTTCTTAAAAGCCTTTGTAAGTCAGTTCTTTATAAATAGAACTTGTGCGAATTATTCAATACACCTTAGTGACTTACCAAAGAAAAACCAAGCTTTCTAAGTGTTCAAGAAATTGATTTCCTAGTGATTAACACATCTTGTAAAGATCAAGATTTCTAAGTTTTAGAAAAGATGTGCTAAAGAAAAGAAGTTTTCAAGATATTGATTCTAAGCAAAAGAATTCATACTACATGGATTGTGTGGTAATCTCATTTCATTTTCATTCATTCACACATGAAGGATCACATGTAGTGTTTATCTTGAATCATTCTTTTTAGATTTTCTAAGAGTTTTGTTTTGTTGTGTGGTAATATTTCAAATTGATTCCTTGTAAAACATTCTAGAGAAGGGTTCTCTAGGTTTGAAGATTTGAGTAGGTTTCTCAAGATCTTTGTGACTTGTATTCTAATGGTGTTTTGGAATTCAGGATCTTTGTCTAGTGTTGATAGAGATTGTCTTTTCCTGTGCTTGTACAAGAATAATTTGATATAGTGAAAACTCTAACCTAGTGTTGGTTGGAAAACATTGGATGTAGCCTCCATGTTTGTGAGGTGAATCAGTATAAATTGTTGTATGATTGTTTCTTTATCTATATATCTTTCATTACTATTGTTTGGAAATCAATATACAATCAATAAGAGACATTTCAGTCATTACATGCATTTCAAGGTGATATTAGATTGAAAGAAAAATTTGTTTTTAATCAAGGGTAATTGAGTGATACAAGTTTTAAATTCCTTAAATTGTTTCCAAGAAAAGTTTTTAAAGGTAGTCTTAACCAATTCACCCCCCTCTTGGTTATTTGAAGTGTGTTCATAGTATTTTCAGAAAATGCTTCAACAACTTCTGAATCATCAAGTGAAGCTAAAGAAGCAAATGTATGTCTAACATCAATAATTGATGAAGATAATGAATTCTCAAGTGCTGAATCAGAAGTAAATCTTAAACTTGATCAACTTGTTGATGCTTTCTATGAAATGCATGAAGAGGCTCAAAAACTTGCAATCTCCAACAATAAGCTAAAAGGTAACCTTAAATGGCATACCACTAAATTTGCTTCAATGCAAGCTGAACTTTGTAATTTCAAAGAAGAAAATGAAAACTAGTTTTCAACTACAAAGCTAATGGGTGTGTGTGTGCCTTTTCTTCATCAAATATAGATAAATGGAAATATTTACAAAAAGAGTTTGATGATTTCAAAAGGAGTCAATCTGAAAAATATATGTTATTGCTTTCAGAAAATTCTTACTTGGTTAATCTTTTGAAAAGGTTTTATAGAGGAAAATGCAGTTTAGATCAAATGCTAAGTGATCAAAAGTATGTTGGAGATACATCTGGATTGGATTACAAACATAGAACAAAACCTTTTGGAAAGACCAAGTTTTTACCTTCAAAATAGATGAATCAAAGAGGCTTTCCAAAAACAAAGCATACCCAAATGACTCATTTTAAAAGAGCATCAAAATCTGTAACTTGCAATTACTGCACGAAGAAAGGTCACACATCTCATAAGTGTTATGCTAGAAGGTTCTATGTATCTAATGGAGACTACATTCGGGTTCCAAAGAAAAAAATAAAAATAGCTAACCCCAATGGACCCACCCTTAATTGGATACCTTTCTTTGCTACTTAATTTAATTGTTACAGGTGTGTCTTAGTGCTAAATTATCATTATGGTACTTAGACAGTGGATGCTATAGACACATCACGGGTGACGAGTCCAAGCTTGCAAATCCGACTTTAAAGGATGGAAGATTTGTTACTTATGGAGACAATAATAAAGGAATAATAATGGAAGAATCAGTTCATGTTATTTGTAATGAAACTAACTCCTCAAAAGAGGAAAAAAGTTGTGATAATGATGCAAGTCATAGAAGATTATGTCAAAATCAATGGATCAAATGAGAAGGAAAAGGATGAACTAAATGAAGAAATAGATTAGTCAACACCTACTCAAAAGCCTAAGGACTAGAGAACAACAAAAGACCTCTCTCTTGACAACATAATTGGTGAAGTGACTAAAGGAGTATCTACTAGATCTTTCCTAAAAAATGAAAATAATAGGAATACTCACAATAATCAAGAGGGGGGTGAATTGGTTAAAACCTTGATATTTTAAAATTAATTCAAAACAGAGTCAAAATCTTTATCACTTTCAAAACCAAGAAATCTTTTTACTCAATCAAATAACTCAGCCCCAAGAAATCAATAGATCAAAATAGAACTTGTTGTACAATGGATATGAATCAAAGAATCAATGACCAATGAACAAGATGAGTAATAGAGAAATAGAATCAAAGACACAAGCAATTTATACCAGTTCACTTCACAACTGAAGCTACATCCAGTTTCTTTTCATCAACACTAGATTAGAGTTCCACTATTATAAATTTCTATTCGTACAAGCTTTTACAAAACCCTCCCTTTATCAACACTAGATAAAGAATAGAAATCTAAAACCCTATTAGAATCCTAAGGAGCAAGAACTAGAGAACACTACTCTGTTCTTTAGCTAGAGAACCCTTCTCTAGAACCAAGCAAGAAAAATCCACTTTACAATAACAAATTACAACAGAAATTCAAAACCGAATTTACAACCTGATGATCCATTGAATGTAATAAACATGAATTACCAAATCAGGTTGAATAGCAAACAAAATCAGACCATGTTTTTCCTTAACCTTGAAAAGTTTCTTGCTCAAAAATCATTCAAAGACCCATTGATGTTTTTGAATGAAGCAAGAAGTAATAACACTGAGAAAATCACTTTGAAAGGCTTAGAAGGCTTGTGTATACTCAGAAATACGAAGTGGTCAAGTTGTTAAACAAGTCAAGCCTTCAATCTTATTTATAACAGAATTTGTAACTAACAGTAATCGATTAAACACGCCTAATAATCGATTAAATTTCTTATGTAATCAATTAAATTATCACTTAATCGATTAAAATTTTAAAGAAGCTTTCTGGGTTTCAACAACGAACAAAATAATCGATTAAATCGAGTTGTAATCGATTAAGACAGAAAGCTCTGTTTCACAAAATGAACTATGTAATCGATTACGAATTTTGGAAATCGATTAAATCAGAAAGTAAGCTTTTTCCAAATGAACTATGTAATCGATTACTGATAATGGTAATTGATTATCACATCAAGCCTTAAAATAAACTTTCAACTATGTAATCGATTACACTAAGTAAGTAATCAATTAAAACATTTAACAAAGCAATTTATTTTCAATCAAAGGCCAAATAATCGATTAATCCGATAGGTAATCGATTAATTTGTTCATAAAGGTTTTTCCAATTTGAACGAAGAACAAAATAATCGATTATATGATTAAGTAATCGATTAAAACAGTAAGAAATCATTTATCCAAAAACCTTTTAATCAGATTCAAACCTAAACCAAAAAGATAAAACCTTTGATGTTTTAATGAAAACCATTTAAGCTTAATAATAAATGAATGCAATTGCAAGGATCAATCAGATTGCCTTTCTCTTACACTTGAATCATTTATAAACCTTCAAGGCACTTCAAGCATGTTGAAAACTCAAAACCCATTTTTGAATCAAAGTCTTTCACTCTTCATGATGCTCCCCCTATATCCAACAAAAAAATATGTTGTGATATGGCTTTTGTTTCTCAAATAAAACCTAAGTACATTGATGAAGCTTTACTTGATGAACATTGGATGCTTGCCATGCATGATGAATTTAAATAGTTCAAGAGAAATAAAATTTGGGAACTTGTTCCTAGACCTTCTTCTCATAAGCCTATTGGCACCAAGTGGGTTTTTAGGAACAAACTTGATGAAAGTGGCATCACAATCAGAAACAAAGCTAGATTGGTTGCAAAAGGTTACAACCAAGAGGAAGGTATTGACTATGAAGAGACCTATGCTCCAGTAGCAAGGTTAGAGGCCATTCGATTATTGCTTGCATTTGCATGTTTAATGAATTTCAAACTATTCCAAATGGATGTAAAGAGTGCTTTTCTTAATGGGTATAATGAGGAGGAAATATACGTTGATCAACCTCCAGATTTTTTTGATTTTAAACATCCAAACCATGTCTTTAAATTAAAGAAAGCTCTTTATGGATTAAAGCAAGCTCCTAGGTCCTGGTATGAAAGATTGAGCAACTTCTTGCTTAGCCAATCCTTCATAAGAGAACAAGTGGATAAAACATTGTTCATCAAGAAATCTGTCAATGGTATCTTATTGGTTCAAATATATGTTAATGATATTATTTTTGATTCAACTAATACATCCTTGTGCAAAGAATTCTCAATCTCTATGCAGAATGAATTTTAAATATCTATGATCCGATAATTAACATTATTTCTTGGACTTCAAGTGAAGCGAATGAAGAATGAGACATTTCTCAGACAAACAAAGTACTGCAATGAATTGATCAAGAAATTTGACATGGAGAAAACAAAGATGATGCAACTCCTATGGCAACCACAACTTACCTTGATTCAGATGAAAAAGGCAAAAAGGTTGATCAATCAAAGTATAGAGGAATGATTGGGTCTTTATTGTACATGACTGCAAGTAGACTAGATATAATGTTGAGTGTGTGCTAAATATCAAGCTAATCCTAAAGAAACACACCTCACTGCAATCAAGAGAATCATCAAATACCTCAAATCGACTCCAAGAGTTGGACTTTGGTATCCAAGAGGTGCATTACTGAATTTAATTGAATACTCGGATTCTGATTTTGCAGGATGCAAACTTGATAAGAAAAGCGCCAATGGAACATGCCACTTGTTGGGAAGCTCACTGATCTCTTGGCATTGTAAGAAGCAATCTTGTGTTGCTCTTTCAACAGTAGAAGCTGAATGCATAGCAGTTGGAAGTTGTTGTGCACAAAGTTTGTGGCTTAAGTAACAACTCCAAGACTTTGGTGTCGAGTTTAAAGAAATTCCCCTGCTGTGTGATAACACAAGTGCAATAAACCTATCAATGAATCCAGTCATGCACTCAAGAACAAAACATGTAGAGATCAAACATAACTTTTTCAGGGATCACATCCAGAAGGGTAATCTCAAAATTGAGTTTATTGATACTAACAATCAATTAGCTTATATTTTTACTAAACCCCTTTCTCAAGATAGATTCTATGATCTTAGGAACATGCTAGGAATTCTTGATGAATCTAATCTATGATAGCATGCCTATAAGATTTGTCTAACAACATGAAATACCACTCAAAATTGACTATGCATCACATATGATAGAAAATCAAAATTCTGATGAAAAACACTATTCACTCTGCATTGTCTGCTTTAATCGATTATTGTGCGTATTCATCGATTGTTTGAGGTTTAGAGACAATTTAGAGCCAAAAATTCTTTAGTTACCTTGCGGATTAATCAATTACTTGATGTTCAAATGCAATCCAGAAACAAAAACTCTCTGGAGTAATCGATTACTTGCTGCATAGGGCTATTTCTGAGTAAGAACCTGTAACACCCCGGACGTCTCCGGTATGTTATCATCAGTGATATCCATATCACGCTATCAGCGTTAAATATATGCGGTGCGGAAGCGATAGAATCGTTTTTCTTGATTACATTATGCATGGAATATAAAAACCACATAACAAAGAACATAAAACAAGCCCCTGCTGATCCAGATAAAACATAAACAACTATATAGGCAGATACACAAAATCACACAAAGAAAGTCAGGAGGAAACATACTTTATACAACAACATCAACTGTACATATACATGCTCAAAAACAAGACCACAACTGGGTCATACATTATAATATGTACAGAAAATGGGTATACACATACCCTACAACTACACAGAGATCTAAGATAAGCTTCACACTTGAAACTCTGCTCTGGTCTTCAACTGCAGCCTCCCATCCAGCCTATCAGGTCCACTAGGGCCTCCTGCCCTGATGTCGCTTCTCCTCAAGAAGCACCTGAAAACCACAAACCCCACATAGGGTGAGACAAACGTCTCAGTAAACTTAGGGTTCTGGAATTCCTCCCTAACCCTGGGTTACCACCAAGCATGAACAAAACATATAAACAGAGCTGAGGAAATCATCCTAGCTCACACATATAAAGCCTAGGATATCATCCGAGCTTTCACCCATCCCAGCCATCTGGGTCCATAACTGGATGCTCTCAGCATCAGAGGTATTCAACCTAGTCATGGCTCTCACAGCCATCTCTCAGAGATCAAAGCCATCACCATGGCATCAACACCTCATCCTGGCTCTCATAGCCTGTCTCACAGATATCTCACCGAGGTACCTATCATAAATGTCATCCCCTGGACACTTCTCAACACAAGAGAGGCACCGCCTCTGAACCACACAACCATTGCCTGAGGAGATCCCTCAACTCAGGACTTCACAAACATTACCTGAATCCACCATTCAGGACTTCACACACTTTGCCTGAGGAGCTCCTCAACTCAGGACTTCTCAAACATTGGCCTGGGAATAGCCCTCCAGGACTTTCATGGTCACTTGCCTGGGAATAGCCATCCAGGACTTCATAATACATGCCTGGGCAAGAACCTCTTTTACAGGGCAATCACATCCAGGACTTTCCAACATCACTGCCTAAGGAGGAACATCCATACAGGGCAATTTATCCTTAGGACTTTGGTGTAGAGCAGTGGCACCTCCCAAGGAATCTCAGCTATTCCAGGGAGTCCTCAAACTCTACCTCTGGCTAGGGAACCTCAACTAGCCTGATACTCATCCAGTATCCTCTAGGTTCCATCACAGACCATCTCATGATCTGCATTTCCTCAAAAGGCCCACGGCCTCACACCTGCCATATCAGGT
>PYAF01004266.1:349716-378308 GCA_007407185.1 Glycine tomentella | reverse complement strand
TGAGGAAAGGGATTTTGCTCACAAAGGGGTTTTTATGAAAAAGAATGAAGGATTCAAGCTTCCCTAAGGTTTCTCTCACGATTCAAGGCCCTAATAAGGTGTTTAAGCTCTCAAATATGGCCCTAAAAAGCTTGGAGCAAGCTCTAATGGAGGTCTTGGACGGAGAGGAAGAAGAAAGGAAGAAAAAGCCAAGGTTTTCAAGGTTTTGGGCCTTTTATAGGCCCCTGACGCGACTCCCACGCCCCCAGCGTGGGATCCCACGCCCCAAGCGTGGCTTCCCAGACAAAATTCCATTTCTGGGCCACTTCCCACGCCCCAGGCGTGGGTTCCACACTTTCTGGAGCACTTCCCACGCTCCAAGCGTGGCTCACAGCAAAACTCCAAAGTTTGACCTCTTTTCAGCAACCATGGTTATTAGAGCGCCAAACTCGCTCTGATGCTTGCGTCGTTCGCGTCATGACTTAGGGTTATTATAGAAACTCTCTAGAGCAATCAATTACCCTGTATTTTAATCGATTACTTAATGCTTGAGATCTGCTTCAATATTCAAATCTCTCTGGAGTAATCGATTACGTCCTTGTATTAATCGATTACGCTATGCTCAGAGACAAACTTTGCCTTGAAATAATCGATTACTAGGGTTTTGTAATCGATTATCTATGGCATTTATGCAAATTTGCACAATTTTCAAAAATCAAAACTAACAATCTTATCTCTTATTCAAAATTCAAATTTGGTTCAGTGTATCCAAACTTTCTTGAAACTCGAAATAGCTATTACAAATTTTTTTAAAATTCAAATTTAAACTTCAAAACCTCTATAAAATCAGATTTTCAAAGTTAAAATCTTCACACCTGAATTTCATTCTCTTAGCAAAATCGAATCACTTTTGCTTTGTCTCTTCTTCTCTGTCACCAACCCCTTTGCCCTACTATTCTTCTAAACTCACCATGTCTAACCCATCTGCCTCAAATAAAATTAAAACCAGAGAAAGGAGAGTTGGAGAATCCTCTAATGCTATTGTAAATAGGCTCAATACCTGGTTCACCACTGAAGCTAAGAACAAAACTATATGCAGTTCAATGCAACCAAACTTTTCATGCCTCCAAAGTATCTTGAGCTTAACTGATTTGTGAATGAGGGATTCGAATTCCCTACTATGCTGGAAGCTAAAGGGTTGACAAAATTGCTGGAGATGAAGGTAAAAGTGTTTTACACTGAATTGGTAAAAGTGTTTTACACTTGTGCCAAAGTAAGCATGGATGTGGTCCTCCGTTCCCAAGTGATGGAGTTGCCATGAAGATTGATGATGTTGTATGGAATGCAGTGGCTAGAATCTCCTGTGAAGGTGTAAGAAAGTTAAAAAAAAAGGAGACATGAGGATACTCTAAGACGGACACACACAGAGGAATGTTGTTGGATCCACAAGCAAGAATAAAGAACAAGTTGGGGGTAGGCAAATGACTGGTGAAGATAGACTTCTTCACTATATCATCACCTATATCCTTACACCAAGGTCTACTAATCATGCTCACATCATAGATGATGACCTATGAAGTCCAAAAGGTTGCTTAGCTACCAATTCCCCTATGTTGTATTAGTCTCAAGGATCATTGACTATTTTGGAATTGATGTGTCAAATGAGATTGTGGACAACACCACAAACATCACCAACCTCATCATTGAAAAGCATCTCACCAAGTTTGGTTTGATGAAAAGCCCAAATGGGTGGTTGACGGTTGGAGCTGAAGCTCCTCAAGGTGGTGCTGATGAAGGACAAGGAGCTAAAGAGTTAGAGAACGTTGAAGCTGGTCTTACTGAACAGCAGTGGGCTCCTTTTGAATCTCTAATGATTCGAAAGATGGATGCAATGATAGCTCTGCATCATGAAAATTCAGCTGATGTTCATTCTTTCTTGGAGGATATTACCACTAGGCTTGAGAACATAGAGATTAGGATGGCTCTTAAGGATTTTGATAATCTCTAGATTGGTGGATGTAATGTCTTACTTTTAGTTGTGTTGTTTCTGCTTTCTTATTCTCAGTTATTATCTTGGTTGCTTTACTTTCATGTCTTTTTGCACTGCACTTTACTAAGGAGTAAAATTTTATTTTATGTTGTTTACATCTTCCTTGCTTATCTCATTATCACTGGATCATTTTATCTTTGATAAGCCAAAAGGGGGAGAAAAATGAACATATATATGTTGTGTAATTAAAAGATGGGAGAAAATAAAAGAGGGGAGAAAAAACGAAGAATGCTAAATGAGAAAAATGATAAACTTTTACTCTGATTACTCTAATTAAACATTGCTCTTATCTAAACTAATATGAAATTACTTAAGATAGGGGGAGTAATATAAATACTTGTGAATGTAAATTGTTTATGCAAAGTATACTTGACATTTGTTCTTGGAAAGAAGCTAAATCTATTTCATATATCAAGTATAAGCTCCTGGAAATCATCTCTTAAAAGATCACGCTAGATCAAGATGTTCAATTACTGTTTGGCATGATCAAAGCCAAAAAGGGGGAGATTATTAGATACAAGAGGAGCTTGAAAGAATGAAGATGTTGAGGCTCTTAATCTTGGATAAGTTTTAGCTTTTATATGTCATTCAATTGAAGGCATATGTAACCTTTAGATACTTAAGAGTTCCATCTTATGATCCATTGCAGTGCATAAACATCATTCATTGGCTTGCATTCATGGATTTCATAAAAACATATGTTTTGTGAAAAAGATTTAAGTTTTCATGATTGCATAAAAAGCCAAGTGCTCATTGCTTAAGTTTTGAAAAAACTATTTCGCACTCCTTTAATCGATTACCAGCTGATGGTAATCTATTACTTAAGCTTTGGTGAACACGTTAATCGATTACAGTTATGCCATAATCGATTACACTGCAAATCACAAAATAAGTCTTCCTGTGATAATCAATTACGATTTAGTAGTAATCGATTACTTGGCACGTTTTTGAAACAAGACTTCATGTGTTAATTGATTACATGGTGAATTAATCGATTACTTTGCTCATGAATATTTTCCACAATGTTCAAGAACACTTTAATCGATTAAATATGTTATTAATTAATTACATAAGTGAAATTAATTGATTACATTCAATTACAACAGTTTTCTATAAATAGTTGTTGGGTCTTTTAAAATAATAAGAACATTACACAATGAAAACTTCATAGATTTTCAAAAGCTTTCTGAAGTGAGAAGTGATACTTTGAGCCACTAAGCTTTTGCCCCAAAAATTCTATATCTTTATGTTACTTTGAAAGATTTCTATTTGTGCAAGATTCTAAAGAAGTTCTTGGAGAGATTGCTCTGAAATTTGTTTTCATTCAACCTAGATCAAGATTGGTAAACCATATGCATTAATATATATTGGATCATCAGGTTGTCTCTCACCATTAAACTTTGTTCGTAATTCGTTTTAGAATTTCAGTTTGTTTGTAACTATTACGATAAGTTTCTTAAGGCTTGTCTAGAGTAGGTTTCTCTAGAGGGAAGAGTATAGAGGGGATTCTCTATGCCTTGATCATTAAGAGTCTAAGAGAGTTAGATTTCTCTAGGTTTGATTAAGGGTGATTGTAATAAGCTTGTAAGAAAAGAATATTATGAATAGTGGAACTCTAACTAAGTTGGTTAGAAGAAACTGGATGTGGCTTCTCAAGGGTGAGAAGTGAACCAGTATATATCTTGGTGTTAAATACTTTCTTTTTATCTCTTCTTGCTGTCATTTGTTGTCATTTATTTGGATAATCTTTTCAAAATCAACAGAAATATGTTTTCAGCTATTGTTTTCTTTGATGATTGGTATTTGATTGACTGAAAGATATCAAAGGTTGTTTTTGTGATATGATCCTTAATACTCTAATTGTTTAAAAGATTTTAAAAGACCAAGTTTAAACCAATTCACCCCCCTCTTGGTTATTATGAGTGTTCATGCTGTTTTCAGAAATTATCTTCAAGCATCAAGTAATCGATTACAACAGAGAATTATGTAGCATGAATAGTGCCATTTATCAAAATTCATATTTTAGCCAAATGCGATGCATAATGAATTTGTGAGTTGAATTTCATGTAGTCAGACACATCATAAGCATGCTATTAGATATTAGATTCATCAAGAATTCCTAGCATGTTTCTAATAGCATAGAATCTATCTCTAGCAAGGGGTTTAGTAAAAATATCAGTGATTGTTTGTATCAATAAACTCAATTGAGCAATTACCTTTTTGAATGTGATCTCTGAGAAAGTGATGTCTGATCTCTATATGTTTTGTCCTTGAGTGCATTATTGGATTCTTTGATAGGTTGATAGCACTTGTGTTGTCACATAGCAAAGCAATTTCTTTCAATTCAACACCAAAGTCTTGTATTTGTTGCTTTAGCCACAAGCTTTGAGTACATCAACTCCCAGCTGCAATGTACTCTACCTCAACTATTGATAGAGCAACATAATATTGTTTCTTGCAGTTGTTGGATATAGGGGGAGCATCATGAAGAGTGAAAGACTTTGTTTTAAGAAATATGTTTTGAGCTTTCAACATGCTTGAAATGCCTTGAAGTTTAGTAATTGATTCAAGTGTAAGAGAAAGGCAATTTGATTGATCCTTGCATTGCATTCATTCATTCATTATTAAGCTTAAACGGTTTTCATTAAATCATCAAAGGTTTTATCTTTTTGGTTAAGGTTTGAATCTGATTAAAAAGGTTTTTGGAAAAATGTTTTTCTTACTGTTTTAATCTATTACTTAATGATATAATCGATTATTCTATTCTTCGTTCAATCTGGAAAAACCTTTATGAACAAATTAATCGATTACCTATCGGATTAATCAATTATTTGGCCTTTGATTGAAAATAAACTTCTTTGTTAAAGGTTTTAATCGATTACTTACTTAATGTAATCGATTACTTAGTTAAAAGATTATTTTAAGCCTTGTTGTGATAATTGATTACCATTAACAGTAATCGATTACATAGTTCATTTTGTAAATGATTGTTTTCTGATTTAATTGATTACCAAAATTTGTAATCGATTACACAGTTCATTTTGTGAAATAGAGTTTTCTGTCTTAATCGATTACAGCTCGGTTTAATCGATTATTTTGCTTGTTGCTGAAACCCAGAAAACTTCTTTAACATTTTAATCGATTAAACGATAATTTAATTGATTACATAAGAATTTTAATCGATTATTAGGCACGTTTAATCGATTATAGCTAGTTACAAATTCTGTTATAAATAAGATTAAAGGCTTGGCTTGTTTAACAACTTGACCACTTTGTAATTCTGAGTATACACAAGCCTTCTAAGCATTTCTAAGTGATTTTCTCAGTGTTTTTACTTCTTGCTTCATTCAAAACATCAATGGGTCTTTGAATGATTCTTGAGTAAGATTCTTTTCAAGGTTAAGGAAAAGCATGATCTAATTTAGTTTGCTACTCAACCTAATTTGGTAATTCATGTGCATAACATTCATTGGATCATCAGGTTGTCTCTCTCCTTAATCTTTGTGTGTAAATTTGATATTGAATTCTTGTTATATTTGGCTATTGTAAGTGGGTTGTTATTGCTTGGTTCTAAAGAAGGGTTCTTTAACTCAAGAACAGAGTAGTGTTCTCTGGTTCTTGCTCCTTAGATTTCTAATAGGGTTTTAGATTTCTATTCTTTATCTAGTGTTGATAGGGGGGAGGGTTTTGTAGAAGCTTGTAAGAACAAAAATTTATAATAGTGGAACTCTAATCTAGTGTTGATTAGAAGAAACTAGATGTAGCTTCAGTTGTGAAGTGAATCAGTATAAATTGCTTGTGTTTTTGTTTCTCTATCTCTATTGCTCATCTCGTTCATTGGTCATTGATTCTTTGATTCATATCCATTGTCCAACAAGTTCTGTTTTGATCTATTGATTTCTTGGGCTGAGTTACTTGATTGAGAAAAAAGTTTTCTTGATTTTGAAAGTGATAAAGATCCTGAACTCTGATTTGAATTAATTTTAAAATACCAAGGTTTTAACTAATTCACCCCCTCTTTGTTATTGTGAGTGTTCCTATTATTTTCAGCAATGCCATGAGATCAATGAACTTCCTAACAAATGGCATGTTCCACTTGTGCTTTTCCTATCTAATTTGCAGTCTGCAAAATAAGAATCTGAGTAACCAATTAAATTTGGTAATGCACCTTTGGGATACCATAGACCAACTTTTAGAGTTGATTTAAGGTATTTGATATTCTCTTGACTACAACGAGGTGTGATTCTTTTGGATTTTCTTGATATTTTGCACATAAGCACACACTCAACATTATATTTGGATGGCTTGCAGTCAAGTACAATAGTGATCTAATTCATTGTAGTACTCATCAACTTGTCTTTTTCATCTGAATCAAGGTAAGTTGTGGGTTCCATAGAAGTTGCAGCATCCTTGCTTTTCTCCATGTCAAATTTATTGATCAATTCATTGTAGTACTTTGTTTGACTGAGAAATGTCCCATTCTTTATTTGTTTCACTTGAAGTCCAAGAAAGAATGTTAATTCTCCCATCATTGACATTTCAAATTCATTCTGCATAGAGATTGAGAATCCCTTGCACAAGGAATTATTAGTTGAACAAAAAACAATATCATCAACATATATTTGAACTGGTAATATGTCATTGGCAGATTTCTTGATCAATATTCTTAGGTTCAATTTGAGAAACAAAAGCCATATCACAACATAAATTCCTGAGAGAAGATCTAGTAGATACTCCCTTAGTTACTTCACCAATTATGTTGTCAAGGGAGAGATCTCTTGTTGTTCTCCAGTCCTTAGGCTTTTGAGTAGGTGTTGACTGATCAATCTCTTCATTTGATTCATCCTTTTTCTTCTCATTTGGTTCATTGATTTTGACATAATCTTTTATTGGACCTGCATCATTATCACAACTCTTTTCCTCTTTTGAGGAGTTAGATTCATTACAAATAACATGTATAGATTCTTCCATGCATAAGGTTCTTTTATTGAAAACTCTATATGCTTGACTTTGTAATGAATATCCAAGGAAGATAGCTTCATCAGCCTTTGCATCAAATTTGCCAAGAGACTCTGATGGAGGAGGTCCATTGCAAGCTCAAGGTCAAGAAGGAGAACTTGAAGAGCTTCCTTTGGTGAGCTTTAGAGGACCTATGACAAGAGCTAGAACTCAAGGCCTTCAAGATCACATCAAAGTTAATTTGTATCTTTTGGACAAGCATGAAGAAGCACACCAACTCAATACAAACATAAAATAGGGTCTGTCTGTGTTAATCAATTATCATGTATCTGTAATCTATTATTAGCAACTCAGTACAAACATAGAACAAGTCTTGTTTGTTTTCATCGATTACCATTTATCTGTAATAGACTACGCAACACTTTGTAAAATGGAAAAACTGTGTTAATCGATTACATAACGAAATAATCAATTACTTTGTTCATACATCTATTTCCAGAAAGATCAAGAACAAAATAATCGATTACATGAACCATTAATCGATTACTTAAGAGTAATTAATCGATTACATGGACGTATTAATCAATTACATTCAGTTACATTCATTTTTTTATATAAGGCTGTCCAAAACTGAATGTAGGGACTTCGATTTTTGATCATTGAATACCAAACAGAATTTGTTTGTAAGAGTTTCTCTCTTGTTCTTGTGTAAGAACTTCTTGGGTCTTATCAATGGCTTCTCAATGCTATTGTGGTGATTCTTCCTAGACTTATTGGAGAGCATCTCCATGGTGTCTTCCATCTTCATCCCTAACCTTTCTCCATCTTCCATTGCTGCAAATTAAAGATTCCAACCAGCTACATGTCCACGTGAAGTGAAGAAAGCTTGGGTTCTTGTAAGACTCTTGAAGATTAGGTTTCATTGCAAGGTAGATTTGGGAAATTAATGTCAAATGGGTTTAGACATACATCATGTGGTATCTAGAGCCTAATCCTTGTGGAATTCTTCTTCAAGTTCAATTCTAAAACTTCTTCAAAGGTAAAAAAACTGCAACTTTCTAAAATCTAAAAATCCATTTCAATGGTTTCCTTGTTGTTTTCGTGAAAATTCTGGTGTTGTTGGCTTTGTTATGAATTCAGCCAACTACCGTAGTGCTTTTCTTCAAGTTCCATGTGAAATTCATGTCTTAATGTTCTTCATTTGTTCTTGATATTTTTCTAATTTTCTAGTCTTGATTCTTGTCAATTTTTGTTAGTAGTGTTTTTTGTGTTGTGTGACCACTTGTTTTGATTCTAATCTCATTCCTAAACTGAGTTGAGTTGTTAGAAGCAAATTTTACAATTGTCATACATAGTTTTTTAGTGATTCATTAAATTTGCTTAAGAATTCTTGAACTTGTGCAAAAGAAAAACAAAAGCTTACAAAACAAATTGTGAAAGAAGCAAGAAAATGGAAAAGAAAAACCAATAGGTACAGCCAAGAATTTGTTGATTGGTGGCTGGAAAATTACAAATAAAACCAGAATTTAGAAGCAAAGCAAAGTTACAAAAGCTACAAGTTCAAATTTCCTTTGAACCACAAAATTAATTGAACTTGTATCACATGCAAACTTGGTGAAATTTGGCTTCTAGCAATTGAATTTGATTGGTATATCCTCCTTGTGCAGTTTGGTACAACCAATATATCCTTGAGTTATCTCATTAAATTCCAATTAGAGTTGTGTTTTTCTAAAATTTTTCTTTTGTTGCTTGTCTCTTAAAATTCTAAGGTTTTGTCTTAGAGTTTTCTTGTTCTTGGACTCTTGAATCTAGCCTAGAATTGTTTCCTATTTCACTATAGTAAAGAAGCTTGATTTGATTAAAAGTTTTTGCTTAAGAACTATAGAGAGGAACAAGAGTGGAAAAAGGCAAGAGAGAACATTAAAGAAAGAGCCTAGATAAAATGTGCAAACACGAGCATGAGTGGTAAACACTCAGATAGTGGTGAGAATTTTCTTATATACTTGTATTTTTGCTAACCATTTCTTTTGAAGGATGAGCTCAATAGGAGATGAGGCTTTGTCACCTAGGACCTCTAGGTTGATGATAAGTTCCCTAATTCAGTTAAATTCATGTTTCAAATGCAAGCACTTATCTTTTGATATCAGAAGATTTGATTATAAATTTGCCCGAAACCTAGTTAAATAGCACCTAGTGCTTGTATAAAAGTTGTTCATATTTTGGAAAATTAATCCAATCATGCTTTGTACTTTGATAGATTCCATGGATTTCTGAGGCTTCCGAATAAGAAAAGCTGAAAATAATAGGAATACTTCACAACAATCAAGAGGGGGGTGAATTGGTTGAACCTTGGTATTTTAAAATCAAATTCAGATCAGAGTTTCTGGATCTTTATCACTTTCAAAACCAAAAAAAAAAACTTTTACTCAATCAAATAGCTTAGTCCAAGAATTCAATAGATCAAAACAAAACTTGTTGAACAATGAATGTGATTCAAAGAATTAAAGATCAATGAATAAGATGAGAATAGAGATATAGAAATAAGATCACAAGCAATTTATACTGCTTCACTTCAAAACAGGAAGCTACATCCAGTTTCTTCTAATTCACACTGAATTAGAGTTCCACTATTATAAAATATTCTTACAAGCTTTTACAAGAACCTCCCCTTTATCAACCCTAAAGAACAGAAATCTAAAAACCCTATTAGACTTCTAAGGAGAAAGATCCAGAGAACACTACTCTGATCTTTAAGCTAGAGAACCCTTCTCTAGTCCCAAGCTAGAAGAACCCAATTACAATAGCCAATTTCAACAGAATTTGTAAACATAATTACAATCAGTGAGTTAAGGAAAGAAACAACCTGATGATCCAATGAATGACATGCATATGAATGTACAATTCAGGTTGAAAGACAAAAACAATCTCAGAACATTCTTCTTCCATAACCTTTGAAAGAGACTTCTTGCTTTAAAGAATCACTCAAAAAACCATGAATGATTTAGATCAAGCAAGAACTCATAGAACCCAGAAAATCACTTTGGAAGTGTTTAGAAAGCTTGTGTATGCTCAGAATACGAATTGATCAAGTTACAAAACAAGCTGTGTAACACCCGGCCACTTGCAGGATCAACGACTGTCCCTGCATACCAACACAAGACTTTTCAGTGTGCTTTGTCCTCACTCACACACTTCCTGAGAAACTTCGCAGGAGATCACCCATCCCAAGATTGCTCTAAGTCAAGCACGCTTAATTGTGGAGTTATTATGTTATGGGCTACCGAAAAGTAGATGCACTTTGTTGGTATAGGTAGTACCTATTAAATCCTTTTAAGTTATCATCAACTGTACAGTCCCATACCTGCACAGCCTCTGGATCCCTCTCGTTTGAGTGTGTATTCGATTCATTCATGTACCCCTCTTGCTGGAAGCCTGCCAGGAGCCGCTCCTCTTCCGTGCCTCACTGCACCGACGATCACTCCTCGTCCTCGTCAGCGCCCAGAATGTTACAAGCTGAGCCAAGGTTCTATTCATAACAAATTTTTGTAACTGTCAGTAATCGATTAAACGCGCCATATACTCGATTATTTAACTCATGTAATCGATTAAATTAACCTTGTAATCGATTAAAGTGTTCAACACAATTTTTGGACATGAGCAACGAGCAAAATAATTGATTATTCCATCTTGTAATCGATTGAGACAAGAAGCCTCAAAAAATCAATACACTATGTAATCGATTACGAACTCTGGTAATCGATTAAACCAGGACGCTTTAAAAAATAGATTGAACTAAGTAATCGATTACTATATTTGGTAATCGATTAAACCAGGACGCTTTAAAAAATAGATTGAACTAAGTAATCGATTACTATATTTGGTAATCGATTAAAGCAGCAAATCTTGTAAGCATTTACACATAGTGTAATTGATTACTAAATTTGGTAATCGATTAAGATAGGAAGATGGCTTTTTCATTTAAGCCTGTGTAATCGATTGCAACACTTTGGTAATCGATTCTTCCAGCACTGCTTAAAATCATATATAGTTATGTAATCAATTACTACCTATTAATAATCGATTAAAGTGTTCATCAAGGTAGTTTATACGAAAACAAAGGTCAAATAATTGATTATTCTGATAGATAATCCATTACATCGTTCTTGAAAGCTTTTCCAGAATAGTCTAAGAACAAAATAATCGATTATAACTTTAAGGTAAATGATTAAGTCAGTACAAAAAAACCATTTTTCCAAAAACCTTTGATTCAAATCAAAAACTTGGTAATTTTACTAAAGCCTTGTGACCAACAAAAGCAAGCAAGGAGGGCTTACATAGCAAACATTGGAGGTGTTACAAGCAATCCAGGCCCAAATTCCATCAAGCCCAAGGCTTTCTTCAGAGTTAAGGCTTTAATTCTCCCAGGTGACCAAACCATGTGTATTTGGCTCACCCAGGCAACCACAAGTTCCATGGAGATAACTATAAGCTCGCCCAAGCGAGCAAAACCTGAAGAAAATGGTCGCATGGGCGAGTGGAAGCAGGCAGGAGGCAAATGTTATAAATAGACCACGAATTTGGAGGAGAACCCATTTGCTTCATTTTTACTTCCTTAAGCTTGTTTCTTAAGTTTAGGAACTTAAATAATAGTATTAGGTAGGTTAGGAAAGTGAGAGAAGTTTGGATTAGTGTGGAGACTCTGCCAGAAAGAAGCGGTAATGGGGCCCTTGATCAATTCTTCTCTTAAGGAGGTTCTCTCCATGCTTGGCTAGTTTCTCTGATGATTGGGTGTAATCTTCTTATCCTTATGTCTCTCTTTTAATATTTATTTACGCATTAATCGTTTCTATTCCTTGTTGGTAATTTCATTTTGTTCGTAATGCTTGATTCTACTTTATCACTAGTTTCATGAATTTAACTCTAAGTAAGACTGGAAAGTAATCTTAGGGTTTGAACCGAATGATTTTACTCATTACATTACGTTGCTAGGAATAGGGCATAACATTTTGATTGCATTAAACACGCGATTATAATTCTTAATGCTAGGGTATTTACTTCATATGCGAGGAATCGATATTCAGTAGATATCCTTAGAACTCGAATGCAAGGGATCGATTCGGGGTAAAATAGTGTGCATCAACAAGGATAGATGATGATTTATGCATGGTAATATTAATTGGATATAAAAGGATAACAATGATGAAATCCAATCCCACTTTCTCATAGATATATTTCATCTGCTAAAGTTTAATAATTTTACGTTACCTTCACAACTAAATGAAATTCCGCTCAACCTACTTGTACATAACTATTGAACTGTTTAATTCTATTTGGATTAACTGAGTAAGCTCAAGTCCTTGTGGAGACGATCTTATAAATTTTGTAACTTACAATGATAAAACGGTACGCTTGCCGAAAGACTTAACAGTTGATGAAAGTCATGACAAAATAAATGGAAGACTTACAAACCAAATGGATGCAAGATTTGAGGAGTTACAAAGGGAGACTCAAAGAAGGAGTAATCCCATTGGAAGTGTGGAAGGAGAGGCTCATGGTAATAGGAGGATGAGTGAGTATGCTTTCTCTCATGGAGGAAATTATGGAGATGAGGAGAATGAGAGGGGAGATTGGAGAGAAAATAATAATAGAAGAGAAAATAATAGGAGACACAATCCTAGGAGGCAAAATAGAGATGAGGAAGATTGGAGAGTGAGGAGAGAAGAGAGAGATGAGAGGAATGGAGGATTGAGGGGAGTGAAAATAAAGATTCCAAAATTCTTAGGAAATTATGATCTTGAAGAGTACTTTAAGTGGGAGATGAAAGTAGAACAAATTTTCTCATGCCAACAATTTGGTGAAAAAAAAGAAAGTGATTCTAGCAACTCTAGAATTTGGTGGCTATGCTTTGGTGTGGTGGAACCAAATTCAAATGGATATGAGGTTGAGGAGACAAAGAGTAAATAGTTGGAATGACTTGAAGGTGTGCTTGAGAGATAGATTTGTTCCCACTTATTATGCAAGAGAAGTCCACAACAAGCTCCAAAGACATTTCCAAGGCTACAAGAGTGTTGATGAATACTATAAAGAGATGGAATTGATGATGATGAGGGCTGAAATTGTGAAGGGTCAAGAGGAAACCATGGCTAGGTTCCTTCATGGCTTGAATAGAGAAATTCAAGATTTGACGGAGCTACATTCTTATGCCACAATTGTAGAACTAGTCCACAAATCTCAAAGGGTGGAGCAACAACTAAAAAGGAGAAAAGCTTCCTTCTCCAAGACCAATGGGGCTGCAACTTCCAGCTAGAAGGACAAGCCTAAAAGGTAGGTTTCTCAAGTGAAAAATAAAGAAGAAAAGGTGGAGAGCTCAAGCAAAAAAATTAGTGAACGAACTCCAACAAGATCAAGCAATATCAAGTGTTTTAAGTGCCTTGGTAAGGGTCACATTGTTTCCCAATGTCCCAACAAGAGAACATTGGTTTTGCTTGAGGATGTAGGCATAAAGAGTGAGTCTTCAGGTGACTCAAATAGTTCTTCAAGTGAAGAAGAAGAAGAACTCACACTAGTGGAGGCCGAGGAGGGTGATCTCTTGATGGTAAAGAGAATGTTGAGCAATTTTTGCCTAGAAAAAGAGGAGACTCAAAGAGAAAATATTTTTCACACAAGGTGCTTAGTTGAAAAGAAAGTGTGCTCACTTATCATTGATGGAGAGAGCTGCACCAATGTGGCTAGTACAAGGCTAGTTGAGAAATTACACTTGCCAACCACAAAGCACCCAAGGCCATACAAGCTACAATGGCTTAGTGAAAGTGGAGAAGTGGTTGTAAATTCTCAAGTGCTCATTCCTTTTTCTATTACTGCTTATAATGATAAGGTTCTTTGTGATATTGTACCTATGGAGACTGGTCATATCCTTCTTGGTAGGCCATGGCAATATGATAGAAAAGTGATACACGATGGCATGGAGAACACTTTTAAGTTTGAGCAAAGTGTGTGAGGATCAAGTGAGGATGATAGAAAAAAGAATTCAAGATCTGAAAAAAATACTGCACTTGAAAAAAATATTGCACACAAAAAGGAAAAGAAAGTGAGCTACCAGAGAGAAAAACTAGTGAGAAGAAAAGAAAAGAGAAAATGAGAGCAAGAAAATTCATGAGATTAACCAAAGTTTGTTCTTAAGAGAAAACAAAATCAATAGAGTGTTATTGGCACAACAACCTCTTTATTATATGCTTCCTAACTCTCTTTGTTTACTTGTTGAAAAGGAAGGTGAAAAATTGCCCAAAGCTTTGTACATCAAGAAAGCCGAACTGACTCGCTGGCTTTGATTTGTAAGGGCTTGACCTCTGATGTATGGAAGTACGTGGTTGAAGTGAATTCCTCGGAAATGCAGCCGGAGGGCAATCTCTCTTTTGACCCGGTCTGGTTTGTCTTTTGCGCCCATTTTCTAGTAGTTTCGCGCGAACGCGCGAGGGACTATCCTTTCTATCGCTTGCGCTTGCTTTTCACTCTCAAAACAACGGTCTCTCTCTTCTACTTCATGAGCAGGGGGGGCTAAGCGCAGTTCTTTGAATCAAACGTTGAATGAAATCGATTCTTTTTTACCCTTTTGGAAGAATATCAAGATGTTTTTCCAAAAGAAGTTCCTAATGGCTTGCCTCCTTTGAGAGGCACAGAGCACCAAATTGATTTGATTCCAGGTTGTTCACTCCCTAATAGGCCGGTATATAAGACCTAACCCATAGAAGCAAAAGAGATAGAAACACAAGTAGAGAAGCTACTTGACAAAGGGTGGACCATGAGAGCATGAGCCCTTGTTCCTTGCCTATTATTCTTGTACCTAAGAAGGAGGGAACATGGAGGATGTGCACGGATTGTAGGGTAATAAACAACATCACCCTAAGGTATAGACATCCTATCCCTAGACTTAATGATCTTTTTAGATGAATTGCATGGTGCTACCATTTTCTCTAAAATTGATATTAAGAGTGGTTGTCATCAAATAAGGACAAGGGAAGGGGATGAATGGTTAGTTATACCTTTTGGTTTGACTAATGCACCTAGTACCTTTATGAGGCTTATGAATAATGTTTTTAGACACTTTATAGGCAAGTTTGTGGTAGTGTACTTTGATGACATTCTTGTTTATAGTGCGAATTTAAATGATCATTTGATGCATGTTAAATGTGTCTTGGAGGTTCTTAGGAAGGAAACCTTGTATGGAGCGATTGATAAATGTTCTTTTTGCACTTCACAAGTTGTGTTTCTAGGTTTTGTAGTAGGTGCTCAAGGAGTCCAAGTTGATTTAAGAGAAAGTGAAAGCCACCATGGAGTGACCAACTCCAAAGATTGTGAAGGATGTGAGAAGCATTCATGGTTTAGCTAGCTTTTATAGGATATTTGTCAAGGACTTTAGTACCATTACTTCTCCTTTGAATGAATTGATAAAGAAAACCGCGAGCTTTTCTTGGAAGCAAGAACATGAAATTGCTTTCCAAACTTTGAAGGATAAGTTGTCTCATGCACCTATTCTTGCATTGCCTAACGTTAATGCTTCCTTTGAATTGGAATGTGATGCATCTAATGTGGGCATTGGGGGGGGGGTTGATCAAGATAAACATCCTATTGCTTAGTTTAGTGAGAAATTGAAGGGTGCATGTTTGAACTATTCCACTAAAGAGTTGTTTGCACTAGTTAGAGTCTTACAAACTTGGCAACATTATCTTTTACCTAAGGAATTTGGGATTCATAGTGATCATGAGTCCCTTAAATATTTGAAAAGTCAAGAAAAACTCAACAAGAGACATGTAAGTGGATTGAATTTATTGAGCAATTTCCTTATGTCATTAAACACAAGCAAGGAAAGATGAATGTAGTGGCGGATGCCTTATCAAGGAGGCATTGTTTGATTTCTATACTTGAAACTAAGTTGCTTGGTTTTAATCACATAAAGGAATTGTATTAAAGTTATCATGACTTCTCTAGTATTTTTGCTTTATGTGAGAAGGGGGCTCATCAAGGATATTTTAGACATGATAACTTCTTGTTCAAGGAGAAGAGATTATGTGTTCCTAAAAGCTCTTTAAGAGAACTTTTTGTTAGGGAAGCTCATGAAAACAATTTGATGGGGCACTTTGGTGTGGAATGATTGGAAAAGTCAACGTAATTAGGTTGGGGTGGGTCAATGTGCAAATCATTGTAAGGATCTTCATTCTGATTTCCCAAACCATTATCATATGCATGCATTTCATCTGCTTGATTTTCCAACCACTACCATTTGCATGCATTCCATCTGCTCGATTGGGATGATAAAAATTCGTTTCATTATCATCCATCATGTTTCTCCAACCACGTGGCATTGTAACTTCATTAGAAATAAAAGTATTCCAATCCATGTATACCCTACAAAGAACAGTCAAGGAAAATTTAGAAATATGACAAAAAATATTCCGCAAAAAAAACAACCCACAGTGGAATCATGATTACGATGTTGTGGTAGTGGATGAAATGTGGTGGTGGATATGCCACACCACATGTTGGGTCGACTGGCATTGATCATGATGAAGGAGCTGTTGAACGAGTAAAATGTGGTGGTGGTGCCTATTTGCATCTCCGGTGGTCTCATGAGGTAAAAAATGAAGTACATGATGTACACGCACAATTAACCAAGAGGGGGTGAACTGGTTTATAACAGAGAGTTAAAAAATTTCTTTGAAAAACAAACTAGCAGCAGAATTAAAAATGGATTGTATCACTCAATCACCCTTTATCAAAATTAGAAATTTTCTTTCAATCAAGATACACCTTGGACTGCATGTAATGACAGAAACACTTCTTGTTGATTATGATTTAATCACCCAAGATCAAGTAATGAAAGATAACTAGACTAGAAACAAGAGACAACAATTTATAGTGGTTCACCTCTCAAAAGAGAAGCTACATCCAATTTCTTCCAACCAAACCTTGGTTAGAGTTTCACTAAATCAAATTCTCCTTTATCAATCGTAGATAAAGAAACAAAATCTAAACCCTATAGACTTCTAAAGACCAAGAACCATAGTACACTATAACACCCCCAATATTTTCATGATTGCAAATAGATGTTGAATGAAATATTTGTGCAATTATTCAAGTAAATATTAAAGTTGTGTGAAATTTGATTAAGTTTAAATAGAACTAAATTGTGTGAAATATTAATTAACAATGTTGGGAGAATAATGACCATATCATCCTTTCCTTAAAATAGAAATTACAAGAATGCCCTTAGGATGACAATTACACAAATACCCTTGGACATTTTTAGAAACAACGATCATACCCCTAGGATGAAAAATGAAATTACCATAATGCCCTTCAGGCCAGAAATTATCAGATATCCTTAGAGATTTTGTGGAAACCTGATGAAATTATAAGAGTACTATTGCATGGCAGAGTATCAAAGTAGTTTGTGACAAGAAACTCTAGAATAGAATTTCTATAAATTTTATAAGGTGACAACTTTGAAACCTTATTTAGAAAAATTCAAAACAAACTTGACTTCCTACAAGAAAATGCCATATGGAAAAACATAATTGGAATTAGATTTTCTTTACCATAAAAAATGACATATGTACATAAAATGACATAAAAGGAAGAAAAACTTGTCTTCCTTCCCCTTTAGCATGAAATTCATGTGAAGAAGAGTGTGGAGAGGAGTAGAAGTTTCATGAATGCCACTTGGAAAGGCAAGCTCCATGATGAAGACAAGTGGTAGGACACTTGTATGGCATATGATGAACCTAGAAGATTTTTTTTATAAAGTAAAGGAATCATCATGAATTTAGTTAGAATCTAATGGAACAAGAGGAATTAAGTAGGAAACCAAGTTAGAATGGAACTAAATGAAGGAAATTAGTTAAGAAGGGCAAAAATGTCCTTGAATATTAAATCATTTCCTAAACACTATATAAAGGGGGGAGGGAGACCTAAAATGCAAGTCATTTTCCAAGCTTCCTCTACATAACCTTCACGTGAATATCCTCCCTCATATCACTCTCATCCTTGCATTTTCCAAGCTAAAATTAAGTAAGAAAGAAACCCCACCATCTTAAAGAATCACGTGTAATGCTAGGTGCCTTTAGGAAGAAGTTTGACAAGCTTTATAAGAAGAAAACAAGGTATGTATAGGGAAGTTTATGCTAAATATAGTTTAAGTATTGCTTTTGTTCAAATAAGTATATATAGAATCTCATTTATTTCTATGGAAAACAAAGCTTGCACACCATGTGTTTGATAAAATGCTTCAAAGAAATAAAGATAGTTTGAGTGTTGTTTTATTCAAATAGATGCTTGAAGTTCATGTGTTGTTGAGTGTTTCTATGAATTTCTATGAAATTTAGGTGTTGCTTAGTGTTTCATGAATCTTTATGAACTTCATGTGTTTCCATGAATTTCTACACAAGCTGAGTTATGTACTTGAATTCTGTTGAATTTCTGAAAAAAGTATGTGAGATAGAAATTGAAGACCGATGCTTAAAATAAATATGAGATGATAAAGAATTATACATTAAAGTGAATTAGTCTTATATGTCTCATATGCATATGTCCGGCGGGGGTTAATCCGCATTATTTGCCTCAAGAGGAGGTGTGTCAGATAGCTGAAAGAATTGAGATCGAGCGTTCAGACAAAAGGAGTCTGAGCTGGGGGGGTAGCTGGCAGTGGGTAGAACACGCCACCCATGATGATCACATGAAGTGTGGGTGAGAGTCCTATTGCAACACTGTGATACCCTAACTGATCGTTCCAATTCCGTGCCACTGGGATGGGGCTATTTTGACTGTTGGTACCATATGATAAAAAGAGAATCATGCATCATGATAAGAGTCTAAAAGAATCATGCATCATCTAATTTTGAGAATATTATTATGATTATCTGTGTATAATATATATTTTGTTACTTAAATTATGTTTATCATAAACTTACCCTGTATTTTTGTGTCTGTGGTTGACACCTACTATGACCTCAATTTAATTGGGCGAGCAGATGAACAGTAAAAGATTGGCAAGCTGATTACTGAAGACATGAACTTTGTTGAAGATGTTTTGTTATGATGAAATATTTGAGTTGTTTGTAATATGTATTAGAATAAATATCAGGCTGTATTGTATTTTATATTACACCGAACCTTTAAATATTAATTAGTGACGAAACCTTTTGAAATCGGTCATTAGTAAACCTTAGTTTGCTATTTTATTTACAAGAGAAAAATTATTTTCATTAAAAATTAATACAACATAAAATGGGAATTTGAGGCGTTACATACACCACTCTGTTCTATCCTCTAGAGAACACTACTTCAGAAAAAAAAAATTGTTGATCTTAGAAAATACAATAACTAAAAATAGATAAAACAAATCACGGTTAAGAGTTCAAGAAAGATATCAGCTCATGATCCTCAGTATATGAATGAGATGTATTTTACCAATCAAATGAAGTTTGAATGAATGTTTTGCAGAACACAATTTTCTTGAAACCTCTTGTTCAGTCTTTGTTCAAAACAACATGATCCTTTTATTGTATGAAAACAGAGTTTTGAATCAAGATGTAGAGAAAAACTTTTCTCAGACTTTTTGAGCTTTTGAAGTGAATGAGTACTTTGTAAAAGCAAGATGTATATTTTCTCACGTTTTGAGATGTATATAAAAATCATAGACCCAATAGATTTTTATAGAAAACAGAGTAAGCTCAATGTAATCAATTATTTTAACTAATGTAATCGATTAATACACAAAATAATCTATTAAAGTGTTCTAAGCTCTTTCTGGAAAACGTATAAGAGCAATTTAATCGATTAAATCGATGTGTAATCAATTAAAGCAATCATAGCAGATTCAACTTTAATCTTATGTAATAGATTACATAGTATGGTAATCGATTAAAGCAGTCAAACTTGTTTTTGAGTTTTTACACTGTGTAATCAATTACCATTTGCCTGTAAACGATTACAGTGTTCATCATGGCTTAAGTAATAGATTACCAATGTTGTTAATCGATTAAATTAGTGCTAAAATAAGTTTTCTGAAACTTAACCATGAGAAATCAATTTCTTTATGTAAACATGAAAAATTTTATGCTTTAATGAAATCATGTATGCATGTTAATGATCATGTTTATGAAATGCAAGGATCATAAGATAAGCCTGTTAAACACTTAACAAATTACAAATGCGTTGGCATGTGAAAAGCTAAAATCTTTTTTCTAAGACACAAGCTTCATCATTGACTTCATTCTTCCAGCTCCCCCTATATCCAACAATCTCCCCTTTTTTGGCTTTGATAATGCAAAATATTGATTGATCATTTGTTAGCCTTTAAGTGCTTTGAGGGATAAATGATAGTAGTGTTATATTTGATAACCTGAAATCAAATCAGCCTTTTACCAAGAGCAAGTGTTAAGTATGATTGCATAAACAGAAATCATTCCTTAAATTGCTCCCCCTGACTTAGGTAATTTTTCATAAAGTTTAGAGCAATCATGTGAAAACAGACCAATCATGTGTTATGTATTCATTTTATTTCTCCCCCTATTTGGCTTGTCAAAGACAAAAATAGAATAGGTGAGATTATAAGCAAGGAGGATATGAAACATAAACTTGAATTTCATTAAATAAAGGGAAATATGCAGTACACTAATCATTAATCAAAACAAACAGAGCAAAGCAGCCTGAAAACAGAATCATAAATAATTTAAAACAAGAAATAACATCAATTTATACTAGAGATTTTGGAGGTTTGAAACTCAAATGTTTGCAACAGCTATTTTGAGTACCCAGAAGATTTAAATGCTTTAAAACAATTTGAAATTTGAATTCGAACATTTGATTGACATTTTCCAATAAAATTTGCAGCTTTTACAGAAACGCCATAGATAATTGATTACACAAGCTCATAATCGATTATTTCAAAGCAAGCAGAGACTTTTGAAATGCAGTGTAATCGATTAAATCGAGTTGTAATCGATTACTCCAGTGCGTTTTGCAAACATGAGTCAATTTCAAACAGGTTGTAATCGATTATATCATTATGTAATTGATTATAACAGTGAAAATTAATTTTGAGAAAGCTTTGAATAAGCAGTAATTGATTATTTCATTAAGTAATCGATTACTCCAGTGAAAATATTTTTCTGGATTCAATGAAAATATCAATTAATCGATTAATTCGTTACAGTAATTGATTACTCCAGTAAGAATTTTCTTCTAAAGAGCTTTTAAGCATTAGATAATCGATTATATCACACTGTAATCGATTATAACAGTCAATTTTGTAGTACTAACAGTGTAATTCAACAACATTAACATATTCAAGCATATTTAATACATGGTCAATTTTCATATGAATTGTTATGTAGAAAAGCAAATTTGTAGCATGCTAGCATATGTTTGATTCATCAAGGATACCTAGGATGTTTCTAAGTGCATAGAATCTATCTCTTGCCAAGGGTTTTGTAAATATATTAGCCAATTGATTAAGTGTATCTACAAACTCAATTATACAATTACCCTTTTGGATATGATCCCTGAGGAAGTGATGCCTTATCTCAATGTGTTTGTTCCTTGAATGCATGATTGGATTCTTGGATATGTTGATGGTACTTGTGTTGTTACAGAGCAGGGGTATTGCCATTAATTCTACTTCAAAGTCTTGTAGTTGTTGCTTCAACCATAGACTTTGAGCACAACAACTTCTAGCTGATATGTACTCAGCTTCAGCAGTTGATAATGCAACACAAGGTTGCTTTTTGTAGTGCCAAGAGATTAGTGAGCTACCTAAAAGGTGGCAAGTTCCACTAGTACTCTTCCTATCCAATTTGCACCTTGCAAAGTCAGAGTCAAGATATCCAATTAAGTTGAGAGATGCACCTCTAGGATAGCAAAGTCCCACTTTTGGTGTTGACTTGAGATATTTGAAGATCCTCTTGACTACAGTGAGGTTTGATGCTATAGGATTTGCTTGATGATATCTAGCACACAAGCACACACTCAGCATCATGTCTAGTCTACTAGCAGTCAAATACAACGAGGATCCAATCATTCCTCTGTATTTTGACTCATCAACACTCTTTCCTTTTTCATCTGAGTCAAGGTAGGTTGGTGTAGCCATTGGAGTTTTAGCATCCTTGCTTTTCTCCATTTCAAACTTCTTGATCATTTCCAGGCAATGCTTAGTTTGACTAAGAAATGTCCCATTCTTCATTTGCTTGACTTAAAGTCCAAGGAAGAATGTTAGCTCTCCCATCATAGACATTTCAAACTAATTATGCATTGAGATAGAAAATTCTCTCCATAAAGCTTGATTAGTTTAACCAAATATAATGTTATCAACATAGATTTGAACCAACAAGATGTCATTGCCACTTCTCTTAATGGAGAAAGTTTTGTCCACTTGTCCTCTTATGAAAAGATTGGCTAAGTAAGAAGTTGCTCAATCTCTCATACCAAGACCTTGGAGCTTGCTTTAAACCATAAAGAGCTTTTCTTAGTTTAAAAACATGGTTTGGATATTTGTAATCAACAAAGCCAGGAGGTTGATCAACATAGATTTCCTCCTCAATATATCCATTTGCAAAAGCACTTTTAATATCCATTTGAAACAGTATAAAGTCCATTAAACATGCATATGCAAGCAGTAACCTAATGGCTTTTAACCTAGCTACTGGAGTATAGGTTTCATCATAGTCTATGCCTTCCTCTTGGTTGTAACCTTTAGCAACCAATCTGGCCTTGTTTCTAACTATGATGTCACTCTCATCAAGTTTGTTTCTAAAAACTCACTTGGAGCCAATAGGTTTGTGAGAAGAGGGTCTAGGAACAAGTTCCCAAACTTCATTTCTCTTAAACTGATTCAGTTCATCATGCATGGCAATAATCCAATGTTCATCAAGAAAAGCATGGTCAATGCTATTTGGTTCAATCTGTGAGACAAAACCAAATCACAACAAAGATTTCTTAGTGAGGATCTAGTAGAAACTCCCTTGGAAACTTCCCCAATTATGTTGTCAAAGAAAAGGTCTCTTGTAGTTCTCCAATCCTTGGGCTTTTGAATAGGTGTTGATTGTTCCTTTTCTTCATTTGATTATGCCTTTTCTTTTTCATTTGATCCATTTAGTTGAATAAATTATTCCATTGGACCTGCATCAATATCACACTCATTTTTTTCTTTGGAGGAGTTAGATTTATCACATATAACATGAACTGATTCCTCTATGCACAATGTTATTTTGTTAAAGACTCTATAAGCTTTACTTTCCAAAGAGTAACCAAGAAAGATCGCTTCATCAACTTTAGCATCAAATTTACCAAGAGAGTGTTTACCATTGTTTAAAACAAAACACTTGCAGCCAAATGCTCTTAAGTGAGAAATGTTTGGTTTTCTACCTTTGTAGAGTTCATAAGGGGTTTTCTTTAAAATAGGCCTTATGATTAATCTATTCAAAGTGTAGCAAACTGTACTTACAGCATCTATCCAAAAATATTTAGACAAAATTTTCTCATTAAGAAGAGTTATTGCTCCTTCTTCAATGGATCTATTTTTCCTCTCCACAACACCATTTTGTTGAGGTATTCTTGGAGCTGAAAAATTGTGGTTGATTCCATTTTCTTCACAAAACTTTTCAAAATACTCATTTTGGAATTCACCACCATGATCACTTCTTATTGAGATAATATTGCAAGCTTTTTTTTCTTTTGAATGACCTTGGCTAATTTTCATGCCATGAAAGCATCACTCTTGGATCTTATAAACAAAGTCCATGTGAATCTAGAGTAATCATCAACAATAACAAGCCCATAGAAATTACCCCCCAAACTCATAGTTCTAGAAGGACCAAATAAATCCATATGAAGTAATTCAAGGGGTCTAGAGGTGGAAACAACATTTTTACTTTGAAAAGAAATCTTAGTTTGTTTCCCCTTTTGACATGCATCACATATTTTGTCCTTCTCAAACTTAAGCTTAGGCAAGTCAATGACTAAATCTTTTGTTATAAGCTTGTTCATATGATGCATGCTTATGTGACTAGCTCTCCTATGCCATAGCCATGTATCATTGACTTTACTAACTAGGCAATTAGTGTTGTGAATGAATACATGTTCAATAGAGCGAATATAGATGTTACCCTTTCTTTTACCAACATGGATAACCTCACCCGTGTGACCATCACATATCAAACAACAATTGTAATTGAAGGAAATTTTGAGTCCTTTGTCGCATAGTTGGATTATGCTTAGGAAATTGTGCTTCAAACCTTCCACAAACATTCTTTTTTGGTTTTGAAGTTGTCTCCTATATTTCCTTCTCCAAATTTCTTTCCTTTATTATTATACCATAAGTGACATATCCTCCATCTTTAAGGGTCAAGTTTGTAAGCATGGACATGTCACCTGTCATGTGTTTAGAGCAACCACTATCAAGGTATCACAATGTTGATTTTGCTCTTAGACCCATCTACAAAAATCAATTTAAGTAACAAAGATAGGTACCCAATGTGGGTTGGGTCCATAGGGGTTAGTTGGCTTTCTTTTTCTTTTTGGCACCCAAATGCATTCACCATTAGGCACATAGTATCTTCTAGCATAGCACTTATGGGATGTGTTACCTCTCTTCATGCAATAATTGCAAGTGACAGTTTTTGATAATCTTTCAAAATGAGTCAATTAATGATGCTTTGTTTTTGAAAAGCCTTTTTGATACTTTTGTTTTGGAGGCACAAACCTTGTTTTTCCAAAAGGTTTTGATCCATGTTTGTATCCCAAACCAGAAGTATCTCCAACATATTTTTGCACACTTAGCATTTGATTTAAATTGCACTTTCCTCTATAAAGTCTTTTCAAAAGATCAACCAAATAAGAATTTTCAGAAAGTAATAACATATACTTTTCACCTTGTCTCTTTTTGAAATCATCAAATTCTTTTTCTAAGATCTTGCATTTATCAACACTAGAAGAAGATGAGGCACATACACATCCATTGGCTTTGTAACTTGAAACAAGCTTTTCATTTGCTTCTTTCAAATTGCAAAGTTCAGATTGCAATTCAGCAATTTTGGTAACATGCCATTTAAGATTACTTTTCAGCCTATTATTGGATTATGCAATTTTTGTGCTTTTTCATGCATCTCATGGAAAGCATCAACAATATTACCATATTCAGAATTTACCTCTGATTCAGCATTTGAGAATTATTCATCATCACTTATTGTAGAGGTGAAACACATATTTGCTTCTTCATTCTCATCTGTTGATTAAGAAGTTGTTGAATCATTTTCTTCCCACGCTATGTATATCTTCTTTGGCTTCCCCTCTTTCTTTGTCTTCCTTTTTTTCTTGTCGCTTCTTTAAAAAGATTGGACATTTAGATTTAATGTGTGTTTACCACATTCGAAGCAAGTGAAGTTGGTGGAGTTGTTGTTGCTATCATTTTTCCTGTTGAACTTTGACAACTTTTTGTTTTTGTTCCTTCTCATGAACTTGCTGAATTTCTTCACTATTAGGTTCATATGTTCATCACTTTCATCTTCATTTGAGTCTTCTTCCTTTTCCACATTAGATGATGCAGTTTTCAAGGCTATACTTTTGTGGTGCTTCTCTACATCCTCTGCATGTGTTAGCTGTGACATTTCAAGTCATACTCAAGAAGCTTTTAAAGTGAATGAGTACTTTGTAAAAGCAAGATATGTATTTTCTCACATTATGAGATTGTTTGAAATCACAGACTCAATAGCTCTATATAGAAAACAGAGTAAGCTCAATATAATCGATTAAATAGTTAATGTAATCAATTATTTTAACTAATGTAATCGATTAATACATAAAATAATCAATTAAAGTGTTCTAAGCTCTTTCTAGAAAGCGTATAAGAGCAATTTAATCGATTATTTTAACTAATGTAATCGATTAATACACAAAATAATCGATTAAAGTGTTCTAAGCTCTTTCTGGAAAGCGTATAAGAGCAATTTAATTGATTCAATCGATGTGTAATCGATTAAAGCAGTCATAGCAGATTCAGCTTTAAGCTTATGTAATATATTACAAAGTATGTAATCGATTAAAGCAATCAGACTTGTTTTTGAGTTTTTATACTGTGTAATTGATTACCATTTTCCTATAATTGATTACAATGTTCTTCATGGCTTAAGTAATAGATTACCAACGTTGGTAATCGATTAAATCATTGCTAAAATGATTTTTCCAAAACTTAACCATGAGAAATCAATTTTTTATGTAAACATGAAAAATTTTATGCTTTAATGAAATCATGTATGCATGTTAATGATCATGTTTATGAAATGCAAGGATCATAAGATAAGCATCTTAAACATTTAACAAATTACAAATGCCTTGCAATGTGAAAAGCTAAAATATTTCTTCTAAGACACAGACTTCATTCTTGACTTGATTCTTCCAGCTCCCCCTATATCCAACAAAAAGGTTTCTCAGATTTTTGAGCTTTTGAAGTGAATGAGTACTTTGTAAAAGCAAGATGTATATTTTCTCACGTTCTGAGATGTATATAAAAATCAGAGACCCAATAGCTTTTTATAGAAAACAGAGTAAGCTCAATGTAATCAATTAAATCGTTAATGTAATTGATTATTTTAACTAATGTAATCAATTAATACACAAAATAATCGATTAAAATGTTTTAAGCTCTTTCTCGAAAACGTATAAGAGCAATTTAATCGATTAAAGCAGTCATAGCAGATTTAGCTTTAAGCTTATGTAATTGATTACTTAGTATGATAATCAATTAATGCAGTCATAGCAGATTCAGCTTTAAGCTTATGTAATCGATTACATAGTATGGTAATCGATTAAAGCAGTCATAGCAGATTCAGCTTTAAGCTTATGTAATTGATTACATAGTATGGTAATTGATTAAAGCATTCGGACTTGTTGTTGAGTTTTTATACTGTGTAATCAATTACCATTTGCCTGTAATCGATTACAATGTTCTTCATGGCTTAAGTAATAGATTACTAATGTTGGTAATCGATTGAATCATTGCTAAAATGAGTTTTCCTAAACTTAACCATGAGAAATAAATTTCTTTATCAACATTAACATCAACAGCACCTTTAACCCAAATTTCTTTATGTAAACATAAAAACTTTTATGCTTTAATGAAATCATGTATGCATGTGAATGATCATGTTTATGAAATGCAAGGATCATAAGATAAGTCTCTTAAACACTTAACAAATTACAAATGCTTTGACATGTGAAAAGCTAAAATCTTTCTTCTAAGACACAAGCTTCATCCTTGACTTCATTCTTCCAGCTCCCCCTTAATCCAACACATGAGGTTCCTTCGCAAACGCATGAACACCAAGCCCTCCCACAGCCTCATCACTTTCGTGCACCCTCAAAGATCTTTTGGCATACCATTCCCGGGTCTATTTTTCTTTTCTTTCCTCTTTTTTTCATAATATTTATATACAATTTCTTTCGCCTTGTTCTTCTTCATGGTAATTTAGATAATAAATGGGATTAATATACTCTTTTTTCATTTTTGTCCCTGGAAAAAAATTCTTCATTTTTATCCTTGCAAATGTGTTTGTTATATGAAAATGTGGAAAAATTCCATAGGAAATGGGTTAGTGGAAAAATTTGGTGTTGGGTGCAATTGGGTAATGTGTAAAAAGTGGAAGCTAGCAATGGAATCTCTGTGGAGGTGGGTTAGGGAGGAGTTGGAGGGATACCTTTAAGGGTGATATGGAGCCCATCTTTAGTGAAAGTGAGGCTAGGTATAGAAACGTCAGCTTGTACAGGCCGTAGTGTACGTCTATGAAGCATGGATACGTGCAAAAAAAAAAATTCACCGTATCGGACACATGCCCGATACGCATTCGTGTCCGATACGCAAATTTGCGTATCCAGTAGAACACTGCTCGCTCTCCGTCTCGCTTGCTGTACGTCGCTCGTGCGCTGTCGTATGCCGCTTGCTTCAACCCAGCCCCTTTCGCTTCCTTATCCTCTCTCCTGTAACGCCCCCTCAGTCATCAGGGCATTACCAAGCATAAACAGCAAACACACATATAATCATCAGAGTTTAAGCAATTTGGAAGCATAAACTAAGAGTGACATCATCAAAGGTCACTATCATACACTGTACATATAATATGGTGAATATACATATAATCTGTGTTTAGGTACAAAACTGTACAAATACATCCCCTCGGGGTACAACAAAAATAAACCAAAGGCAGAATACAAATATCAGAGCCACATGCTCAAGTCATCTATGCCTAAGGTTTCTAAATCAGCTATCCCTACACAGGCTTCTTGCCTTGGGATCTATCAGCTCCTCCGGAGGATTCACCTGCAAAACATAAGCCCCACACAAGGGGTGAGATATAAAATCTTAGTAAACTCAGGGCCCTTGAAGGTATTTCCTTCCCCTGGTTCACTTTCATACACATATACATGAAAATAGTATATCAAAACAATCCACATCAACATCAGAGCATCATCAATATGTATTCATCTGACAACAATCAGTGAATCACTCATCAATACTCATGCACAATCAATGCACATCTACCTGACCACAATCAGGCTAAAC